>VZTL01044553.1:26989-66497 GCA_013400535.1 Scopus umbretta | reverse complement strand
GTATGTAACTTATACAATGATGCAAGGAAAGCTTTAACAACCACAAACAACTGTTAGTTAAGACCTACACTGCTTTACTCCTATCCCCGTATTAAAATATTACGAGTTAGCTAGAGAACTTATCGAAAGAGGCAAAGGGATACAAATCTGGTGTCTAAAATTAGACTTCAAAACACTGATCTACAAGCAGTATAAAAATGTTAAGCATCACCAAATATTAACCACAGACTTTGTTATTAAACAAGCTAAACATACATCAACTCAGAAAAAGCGTAACAACCATCCTCACCATACTGCTTCTAACTGCTGTGGCACTGAAGTTGAGCGTAAGGCCAGGCTCTGATGTCAACCGTGGCAAGAAAAAGGCAAAGGACTCCTCTTCGGGCTTCTTCTGATGAATAAAGCGAGCTGATCCTAAAATACTTCTCCTGCTTTATTGGCAAAACCAGAAAGCTTTGTTAATTTTATTTTCTTTTTTCTTTCAAATAACAAAAAAAATGAGGATTTTTCCAGGACCAATAATTACAGCAACTATCTTTCCTTGAACATGTTCTTCACAAAATAAAGCCCACAAAGCTGTCACCTAGTAGTAGAGACTCAGTGTAACTTATGTGCATTCCTTCAGTCTCCACTCTTCCACCTGCACCGCGCCTATAGTTTTCACAGCTCTACCTCCTTATTCTGGAAAGGGGCTGAAGGCACTGACGCACCATCTCTACAAGAATTGCTCATTCACAGTGACTGCTTCCTTCCCAATGTCCCCAGTATGCTGTATCCATTAGGTCAGGGACTAAAAACCTTGAACGCTATTCAAAGACCCTGATCGTGAAGACTGCTGCGCAACCTGTTGATGAAGGACTCGTGCAACTCCATAAATTATCTGGTAAAATATGCTTTGACTGCCTTCATACTGGGTGGCTGTATGGTGGGGTTATTATAGCCAGAACATTACTGATATTCTAAAGTTTGGGCATCTGAAACTTATGGCTGGCAGTGCCTTGAAATGGAAGCTGGTGGTGTCTAGTGTGCTCTGAAACTCTGGGTGCTTCAAGGTAACTAACTTAAGGGCAAGAAGGTCAAAAATGTTTGTTCTAATTAACAACACTTCAGAACAGAAATATTCTTCCTTACAACACTGTACTGGCTTGAATTAAGAACCTAAACAGATTCTGTACAGACCTGCAGGCTTCTCCCCGTCTTATTTTTTGCCATCTTTCATAAAGTTCACTTGCAAGTTCAGAATCCACATCCCAGGCAGAACGGTCCAGAGAGAGACTCTTCTGCCAAAGCAGATTTGCTAAAACGATAACAGATTTTTCATATTTTACAGAGATAACATTTGCTCCTTCCATCAATCTACTTCTGAACACAAGTAATCAGTATCTGCAAAGGGTCCAGACACAAAAATAAAAAAGGCAACCCACTTTTCCCCTTCAAAGCGAGCCTATGTGAGAGTATATATATTATTGTCCATATCTGATTTGCTTAAAGAAACACATCTGCAAAACCACAGTAATTCTACACACAGACAAGAGTATTGGTATTGCACAGGCTTTGTATGCTCTAGTAAGCTCTTTCTAGTGTTGCTATTTCTAATGAATGCCATTGAAAAGCCATTATGTTATCAGTAGTCTTACACAGAACTCTCCACTGATGCCAATAAAAGATCAAGATCACGTACTATTCTCTGCATGGTGGTACAAAATTATAATATCACAGCACAGCAGGGAGCAAAACAAATCCTACAGTTTGGCAGAAATGGTGTTTTCATTTTAGCTTCTCTTTTCAAGGTGCTGATAATTTTCTCAAATTCTTCTTAAGATAAAATTGCAAGGCTCTACATCAGTCTAAAGATTAATGCCTTTTAGAAAGTTACTCGTATTGGTTTAAGCATTTTCACATAGCAGAAAGGAGTTAGAAAAGCAAACTTCTTTTGAAAGAAAACAAAAATGGCTTATTTTTTGAAAGTACATGTACTTTATTTTAAAATCCTTAGTGTTTAAAGTAACCAATTGACATTGATGATGACTAGAAGCTACAAGTTCTCACAAGGTCAGTATTTTCAGGCGTGTGCATTAGACTGTTCTATTTAACAAGTACTAGTATCCTAAATTAGAAGGCAGAATACCTGTATGTAAAGATCTGATTGTGTGTATTATTAGAATGGAAAGAAAGTAAGCAACGAGGCCTTACTTGTATCAGCAATATTCCTTTATATACATTTAAAAACAAACACTTGCTTCTAAGATATGTACCTAAGTGTGCATATGTATCAGTAATTCTTCAGGCCATGTGTTTCCATATGTCACCTCAACTCTCCTTTTTACATTTGACTGACTACTATTGCCTTCTTCATATCCTCATATGAAAACACATTTTAGGAAAGCATCGTCTTGAAAACACATTCAAGAGAGCACTCAAACACTTAAAGCCTACGGTACCCAGCTGCTTACTGAAATTCCTTACTGAGCACAGATCAAAAAACCCCTCTATTCTGAATCAACTTCCATCAGACTCAACATTCTTCAGGCAGTATCATGTCCACGTAATACCTAACACAGTATTTTGGTAAATGCCATCCAGATACTGTAATGCTGGCAGCTGTTTTAAGTATCTGGAGTTAGATTCCTCAGTTCCAGATAGAATGAGACCCCTTCTTTCTGTTTCACATGATACAGCTATAAGGATACTATTTTATAAGCCTGATAAATTGTCTTTTGCAGAAATCTATGAAATTATTGTTGTGAGAAACAGATGAAGACAAGGCCTTCCAATTTAACTCTGGCTAAAGGCAGGATACTGGTCAACATTTGGTTTTTGTTCTTCATCAAAGACTTCCCAGGATCTGGACCCTGATTATGCACATTTTCTAATCACTCTGAGCTAGTTGACAGCTTTATCATTCTACCTCAACATCTCCAGAGAACGTGCATATGAAGAAGCAAGGAGCAGTACACCACCAATGAGAACTTATAGAAGAGTCTTATTAAGTTCAAAAAAAATGTTGCAAGACAGAACAATAGCTTAGCATATCGCTAAGGCATTAGAGGTCTGAAATACTGCACAGTATACTCAGTACAGATTACTCAAAGCCATTTATATACCCCCAGAAAAGTGAATGTTTTTAAAAGACATAAAACTAAGTACTTGTATGAACAACCTCAATATTCTCATTACAAGTCCTGCTATATAGAATGAATTTTCTACAATAAGACTACCGTCAGATGCCTAATAAAAACCCAAGATGAGCCTACCTGAATCAGACTTTCCCAAGTAACACTGAATATCACAGTGGGCAATGGCTTCAAAATGAAGATCTCCCTGCTGGAAAAACAAAACAACTGACCATATGACAAAACAACAGGACAAATTCCAATTTCTCAGTGCATAATTTGGACAAGTCAAAGAGGAGAATTAAGGTTGCCTAGAGAACTGTAATTCCATCGCTGTTTAACTCTGGGGGCTTAACTTCTCAAGCTACAGAATGGTTTCACAGAGTGGTCTGTTTTTTCTTTCAGAACTAAGGAACAGATTTCTGACCTAAGAAAAAGGCTGCTGCAGTTTTGTTTTCAGTGCATAATAATCAATCATTCAACACAACTGAATAAGATACCTTGGACACAGTCGAATATATCTGCAGAGGTATTTCAAACATTACTCCCACATTTGTGGCCAAACAAATACTAGAAAGCACATTTGTTACAGTGTCTTTCACACTGAGCTTCAAAGAAAATACATTCCAGCAGCCTGGAGGTAGAGTCAAAGGTTCGGCAAAGTTCAGAATCTAGAAAGAATCAAACGACAACTGAATTAAAATTGGTATAGTATTTTTGGTGCAAGCGGTACCTTGAAGAATGTAAACTTTCTCTTCCTTCATGTTTTTGCTGTTATTACACACACATATGTGCCCACAACTGATCCATACAGTGCACATATGTAAATCTCCTATCTAAATATACGAAGAGCCAATTAGATGCCTACATCATCTGCGTATTCATAAACCAGATTTGTCTGTTTTGAATCAAGCAACTGCACGAGTAAATTATTGGCTTTGCCTTCTAAACTTCAAAGCTCATCTATGTACTAAAGACTTCCATTACAGCCTATGAAGAAATGCTGAATCCTATAGAGCACAAACAACACATGCAACAATTCTGAGAACAGAGCAATGGTCTATAATTTGATGCATCTGTAGCTGCAACTCAAATGAAAGAACAGTTGCTAATAAAACAATACAAAACCAAGTTGTACAGTGAATAATGCCAATTGAGAGAGTAAGCTCTTCGGGACCTAACAGTTGCAGGCATACATACACCTTTATTTTTAACTGATTTCAACCAGCCCTGAGAAATCCAAATTCTTCAAAGAATCTATTTTGTATGTCAAAGGAGTATATCCTTAAATCAAGGACAAAACATTGTATGAAGCAGAAATCAAGCTTACCTTTAAAATGTTTTTTGTTTCTCTGGCTATGAAGACTTCATTCAGCTCAATGGTGAAGTCAAAATTGTTTGTAAACCATATGGACCAAAATCCTGAAGTATTATGATGTGGTTCTATATGAAACAATGCTGCAGAAGGATCTATGTCAAAATACCTGCAAGTAAAAGTAAATACAGAAGAAAAATAAACACATCTGCAACTGTCCTTGAGCACACACAAACAAGTCCACACAAGAGAAGATACCTGTAGTATTCTTGTGTAATGAGGCTCTTTTAAGGTTTTAAGCAGAAAGAACAAAATTATTTCCTTTGGAATACTTACATACAATACCAGAGTAAAAATTGACAAGGAAAATGTAAAAGAGGTAGGCAGGTAATCACTCTACTCTCTTGCTATGCTATACTACAACATTGCCTGGTAGTTTGGATGAAAGTGGCACAAGACTGAAGAAAAGACTTCACATTTTTTTCTATAACTATCCTGCTTCTGCATTGGATTAACAAGGATGGTGGAAATTCTATCACATTTCTCCTGAAATTCTTCCTGGATAAAATACAGAACTATTGTTTGTAATGTCACAGGTCTGTTTTGGCAAACGACACAGCAATAATAGGAAGAAGCCTCTTCATTGTCGTTGGAATCATTCAGTAACAAAGCAAGCTACCCTCATCTCTTACAGTAGGGTACAATATTCTTCTTATAGTATCAGTGAATGTTAGCAAACAAAAATCCACTGTCAACCTACCCTTCCATCACAGGACAGGAAAGACAGGCTTTTAGTGTTGTTGTGCCTTCCAATAGAACATTCTTCTTGTTGTCAGCGTAAAGACTTTCACTGTCACAAGATGCAGCTGGGCAGAGAACAGACACACAGGAGAATGCAACATCAGCCAGAACGAAAGCAGATCTGCAATGATTTTCACATGAGGACTTGGAAGAACACTACAAAGGGGAACATCTGCTGGTCCAATTCTCACACAGGTGAGCAAAGCATCTAACTGCTTATGTCCTAATTTTCAGAGGTTCTGAATCTTGCTTTAAGAAGAATTTACGAATGCTACAAACTTTCAAAAAACACACGCACAACAGGGCTGTGAAGAGCAACCTGAACGATTTTAACCACGTGTCACTGGCACAGCATTCTTACTTATCAGTACACACTGCCTCCTTTTAATAAATTAAAAACTGTTCTGAAAAAAGAATCACTTAACACATAGTTCCTTCTTTCTTCTTGTTTGCTCTTTTTTGCTAGGAAAAACAAGTCCCAATGATATTATGAAAGCAGCCTGTTTCATAAATGTTTAAAGTCTATGCACTGCAGTCTAGTGGTCAGAAAAGGAAACAGGCTGGAGTCAGGAATGCTTAAATGTTAATCTTTGCTCTTCCACAAACACGCCTGGTCTCAAGCAAGCCTCTTCAATGATTCTGCCAAGAAATGTCATAGAAAATGACCACCCAAGCACAATAGCCTTTTAGAAAATATATTGGAAACAGAAAAATAACCACAAATTATAAAAGGATGTTGAAAAAGTATATGCAATAATTATGCTTATTGTAAAATCAGCTAACATTTTAGCAAATGTTTTCTTCCCCTTTTTGAAATGTGTATAGCTTAGAGCCTTCGATCGGCATAAGAGGAAGCATATATATACATAGAAATGGTGGAAACAATTAGCAGACAGAATTCATCCTCCTTCTCAAAAAGTCCAGACAAGTTGGTTTTGAGATCTTTCAGGGTCTCTATCTGCCAAAAAAAGCTACCCTTTTATAATCAAACCCTGTTTAATCGTATTATCTATAAGTATATGCATCCTGTACCTTTACAAGAAATAGAAGCAACTTTTGTAAAGTTAGTAGATGATGAAGATAGCAGTACTGGCTCAAACTCCACAGGCGATGTGTCTTTTTGTGACAACTGCCGTATTTCCTGAATGAAGACAAGACACAATGATCCTTGTAGCAGTACTACCATTATTACTGTAGTTCCTATATTAGTGTATCTTCTTGTCAAATTTGCAAGCTATTTTGCAAGCCAAATCTGCCATTTTCTCACATCTTCTAAATCAACCCATTGATTTTTATTCAAGTTAACAGTCTTGGAAAAAAAAAAATCCATTGCTGAACTACAACTCATAATCTAGAAGATTTATTAGATGTTTAGGCATATTTTAAAAATATAGAGGCATGACATTTGGCACCAGCAAAATCAATCCGCTATTAGAGAGTAAACCAATTAATTCCCCAATTAAATTCAACACCCTAAAATATGACTTCCTGAAGCCCACAATTACCTGTATATGCACAAGGCTGTTCCCAGAATGCATGACATAGACATCTACTGAGGAATCACCTGTCCAAAAGAACGAATACTGAGGTAAGTTCATGAAGGATGGAACCACTCTTACTTTGTCGATACTCGTATGAGAAGCAATCCCAATTTAAATTTAAAAATCTTTGTGTGACAGCTACCCTTGTAAAAAGGAGAAACTATTCACATCTTGAGCTGGCCATCATTTCATAAAGGAGTAAAAATCCACTCAAGAATATTTTTGGCCACAAACATGAAGGCAAGCATCAACAGGGAATCTTCCTTCATTATTTATTAAATCCAAGATGGAGGACAACTTCCTCCTTTCCTATGGGGGGAGAGACAGGAGGCACACCTGAAGAAAAGGAGGATGGCTGATGCTGCTGTACCTTTCCAAGTCTCAGGCCCAACCTATCAACAGTAAAATAGTAAAAACTGTTCTGTATACGCACCACACACAGCTACGCAAGATCCTGGCTCACCTGCTTTGAACAGCAAGCATTCTCAGGAGACAATGCAAAGCTGGATTTGGTGCTTTAACACCTTTTGGACTTAAAACAGGAATGATCCTGTCACCTGATAGGGTAGTAACCTATTGACTAGAGCAACAGGAGATGGGTATAACTCAGCTTTCACCTGCCGATAAGGCAGCACAGCTATATTGGGTAACCACCCTTTGTCACTGGCAAAGCTATGTTCCCGTCCACAGGACACTACAAAGATGCAGAGGACCAAAAGAAGAACAGTAGGACAGAACAAGAGGTGCCTATTATACCACGGTAGTCATCACACTTCCATGAAGGAAGACAACCTGAGTTCTTGTCTTTGCTTATAATTGAATTACATCAGTAGGTGCAGGCTGACATAAAAGGACATTCTCCCAATTCACCAGGCACAGTTTTTAATGAGTATGCTTTGCTCAGCTGTTTGAAAGCAAGACTACATGTGCCAGCTTCCAAAAGAGGGTTCAAGATGTTGATTTTGAGTGAGCAGATGTTCCACATACCCACAGCTGTTTAAAGCACATACTCCTCTTCAACCTTTCCAGCTGGCTAGTTCCCCTGTGCAGACCTTGCCCACCTGCTGTCCTACTCCAGGTGCTAAAACACGTGCCATACACTGAGACTAATACAGCACCCTATTCCCTTTTGTTACATCTTTCCCTCAAGACCATGTTTCTCATTTAATTATACAAACGGAAGGCAAGCAAGCATTACTATTTGATAGGGTAAAGCCACCACTGGTACTATAGAGCAAGACATGGAACTTACCACCGACAGCAAGTACAAAGGGCTTATATGACCAACCCCTAACACAGTGAAGACTTATATATATGATTGCATGATATTTAATAGAAAACAGCCTTGAAAGCATACTTCTAGTACTTTAACCATCAGAAGTGTTGACAGCGAGCACCCTTGACACAACAGATGTGAATAATTCTCTACAAGCATCAGAATAAATGTACGTCCACAACTCAACATAACAAAGCATTGGCATCTCACTAGCAGGGAAACTAGGTTTACAGTGGGTATTTCAGTTTCAGCTCTGTGTAAATATCGCATCACAGAAGAGGCACAGGGGAAACAGCACATATTGTTTTGTGACTAGATCCTGAACGGAACTTCTTGAAAGACAGTTTTCTACTAGTGTGTTAAAAAAATACTATTTTAATCTGGATTCTTAAGCAGTTCCTTCTTCTTCTTCAATCAGAAAGTAAAACTGGCAGAAATGTCTAAAAAAAAAAAAAACTACCTTACAGACTGCAAGGCTCTATAAATAATTTAAAATCCCCTGGATTTAGAGGATTTGTTCACCCAATAAATGTAGCATAAAGAAACTGCAAGGAGTTCATTATTTTGCCTGTGGAATTTTAGCTTACAAGAACAAATGATGTGCACATCTGTATTACCTCATTACCCTACTTTCCACAATGGTCGTTGTCCCCAATACTGTACAAACCATTCTGCCTTCATAGTCCTATTATGGTAAATTTAATTAATGGGAAACCAGAAATGCAGTTGTAGAAATCAAAGGATGATGACATCTTCCCACATTACTTAAGCAGGTGCATAAACATGGGGGACTAAAGAATGAAACAGATGTAGTTTACAACTTTACAATTGTTATGTTTATAAAAAGAGGACTACGTTTACAGTAACTCTGCACTAAACAAAGTGGCTAACAAGTATTTAAACTGATTTGTTTTCCCTTACTCGCAAAATTTAGCTGGCACTGTATTTGGTTCAATTTAGCACATTAAATTACATTTTACGTATAAAATCAAGTTCTATTACAATTAACAGTCATATTTAGGACTTACCCGAGGTCTTAGTTTTTTCCATTGCTACATAAACTACAAAGAGATTCTCCAGTAAGTATTGTCTGTGCTCCACGAAATCTTCTTGGGCATTTTCCATTCTTACCGTTAAGCTCATTTCTAGCAGCATTGGGTCATCAGACATAAAACAGCAACTCTGGAGCGAGACAAGGGGATATGGTGTTTGTGTGGTGAGGAACAGAAAAAATTCATTACAGTAAGTTATCTCGAGAAGTTATTCAAACGTATTATCTGACAAGGTTTCCAGCACCAAAGTACTGGCAAAACAGCAGTAATTAGGACCTCTGCTAAAATATCAGCAGGAACCAAAGATAGTGCAGGTACAGACAGCACAGCAAAACCAAAGACCAAAAACAACTAAAAAGGACACTGAACCTTGAAAGAATGCAAATTTATAAACTGTCTTAGTCAGTCTCACCTCAGGGACTGCAAAACAGTCTCCTTTGTTAAATCCTCTGCCTTCAATAAAATGTGCCATAAACAGACTGATGCATGTGTCTTTATGGTAGGAAGACAGTTCATGTTCACTGGTCTGTTTATAGTTAATTTTTCCAAACCCTGTGTTTTTTGTCTCCATTTCTCACTGAAGTAATTTTAAAAAAACAAACATACATGTACAATTCTTAATAGGAAACACTGTCGTCTGGCTAGAATACTTCAGATAAATACAAATAGGATCTTACTTCCTTCTCTAAGTAGTGGCTGCTGTTAAGACAGCTGAGTCTTAGCAACTACAAAGACACAGACACCGTTTCACACAAAAATTAAAGCCAATAAAGCAAAACGATACTAGGCAATCAACAGCGTGTAACATAAATTTGTCCTACATCACACCATGAAGGTCGCTAAACTCAGGCTCCAGTGTCCTACCAAGAGGACTAATCTGCTCAGGAGGAGGAGGAAGAGGAGGGGAAAACCTCCACCCCTGGCACGTGAAGTGCTCTCATGAAGCAGCAGCAAAACACCGTCAGCTAATCTGAAGTGCCGCAAGGAGCTACAGCGTGAGCGGGGAAGCGGATGCCAGTTCACCACTCACACAGCATCAAAGAAACTCTCAGCACTTGAAATGGCTGCCAGGAGCAGGAGAGGCGGCCACTGTGGAGACTGGAGCACAGGGACGGTGTGCACTTCGGAAGCTCGCATCCAAGAGTGGGAAGCAGCGCTATGTGCGGTCTCAAATGTTCAGGTGCATCTCAAGCCTAGCCTTATTCATCAATGCAATGCAAGAGTCAAACACGGGAGTAAAATAGCACAGGATCACTGTGATGTGCAACATGCAGGAAAGCAGCTACGGAGTCTGGGCCTCATCACATTTGATGAAAGAAAGGTGCCGCAGCGCACAGCACCGGCCTATGTATCCAATCCAACAAAATACCCCAGTGAATACCATCATCGCTGTGAACCAACACCCATCTACTGTGTAAGGACGTTTGAGGAGAAAGGGGAGGAGGAGATTCGGATGGCACTGCCCAGGAGGAAGAGCGGACCTACTGTCCTGAATGCGCAGAGCTTTTGGAGGGGGCTTTTCTGCTGACAAGCTCGCCCCTCCTCAGCTCTGCCCAAGGCCACCTTTAAAGCCTCCTCAGCACGCGGCCCAGACTTCAGCCTCTCAGCTCATTGATCTCCTGTCAGTGTGAACCAGAAACTCGTGAAATGCTACTGGAGAAAGGAAATTACAGTAATCTAATCACTTTTGTGCTCCATGGAAGTAATACAATACCTACACATTAAAACGCTTAGCCTGTTGGGTTGTTTTGGTGCTTGGGTTTTTGGTTTTTTTTTTTCCTGAGTTTTTTGGGGGTTTCTTTTTTGGTTGGTTGGGGGTTTTTTTTGGGGGGGTGGTGTCTTTTTCCATCTCCCCCTCTCCTAAAGGTTATAGTGCGATGTGTGTGACATTTAATTTATACTATAGGGTAGGGTTTTATAAAAGCATAGCTAAAAGCACAATTCCCCTTTAAACTGAGACATTGGAAATTGTACTGTTGCTAAAAATTCTAGGGCTCTGAGAAGAGAAGCACCTCTCTAAATTTGGATTAAAATGAGATGACTTAAAATAGATATAAAATGATAATAAAACATACCTTAACTTGCTGATATGTGTCATTAGGTAAACTGCATTCAAGGTGAACACGTAAGAGACTGGCATTCAGAGTTTCTGCCTGTAAGAAAGAAAAGTGAAGAAAACATCAAGCACATCTCTTCAAAAGACATGATGGTATAAATCCAATTCACACACCACAATTTACAAAGATAATAGGATGTTTCTGCATATCCATGACAGAGTAACATCATGAAATATTTTAAAATAAATACAATTACTCTGTACAGTCGGCCAGCAATCAATCTCCAATTCTCAGGAATTCCATCAATATCTACTTACTTATCAAACCATTATTATATATGATTATTAAATATTTATACAGCATCAACATGAGCAACCTTTATAAGTTTTCCTATGTCAATAATCTGTATTCAACAGAGCCTTTTTTTGTATAATATAAAAGCTTCTTTCCTTGTTTTCTGTATATTTTCTTTGCTAAGTGGATACTGAAATACAGTTGCTAGGCCAAGAACATAATGCTACTTGGATATGGTCTGATAAGTGGCTTCATGCCAAAATGGACAGAGAAAATACTTGTTTCACTTTTTTATTGATTGGAAAGGGAAAAGAAAAGACAACATTGATTGTGCCAGCTTGTAAAGCACTCATAAATCTAACGGGCCAACAGTGCTGACAAAGCCAAGCATAGTTCATGAAAGCTATCTGGAAAACTGGACTGCCAAATTACTTGCACAAACTGCTCAGCCAGTATATTGTGATTCTAAATTTAAATATATATATATATATTCACAATGACAGACCTGTCACTCTCAGTGCCTCAATAACAGCAAAATTACCTGGTGATTTTGAGCCTCATGTGGAACCCCCCCCAGTTTCTCTTGTGATACTGAACTAAATTTGAGTGAGGTATCTGCAGGTTCAAGTTTCTGAAGGTGTTGGTGCAATGGACTTTAAAGAATTTCAAGAATTTGATGCTGAAAAGTGAAACTGTGAAGAAAAGGTTTTAAAGTATCCAAACACCCTATTTTGTATCTCCCTGGGACAGGCAGAAGGGGGCAGGGTGCATCTGAGCAGAGAGTAGATTTACCACATGCGTGGCATTTCATGGGGTCCAGTTTTATAAAAGCACAGCCAAAAGGGAGCCAATGTACCTTCCGCATTCCCGATTCAGCCAGATTCCATACCAAAATGACTGAAGCTTCACACAAGAGGGCGATGTAACCTCTGCAAAGGTGGTTAGCGGCTACTCAAACCCTGTCCCCAGCAGAGCTCTCTAGGGGAACGCGAACCCCTGCCACCCCCTTTCTTTTTTAAAGAAAGTTTTGAGAGCAGAAAAAAAAACCAAAAACCGATTTGATTCCAAACATGCACCACTTACTAACGTCTCATGGCCATGACTGCTAGTGGAGTTTTAAGAAGGCAGTAAGATTATGTAAAGAGCAACTTTGGGGGTCACTTTTCTGCTCAGATAAACCTCGATGCTTAGACATCTGTTTTCTATGGGAATGTTTTATTTCTCTTTGTAAAGCTATCTTCAGAAAAGGAAAAGGGTTTTCATTTATTTAAGGCAGAGAATAGATGCATAACTGTCATGCCTACTGTCTTACAACACTGGTAGGACAGCTGCGTTAACCATAAAGAGAAGATAAAGCATCTGAGAAGAAAACACTGTCAGAAGTAGAGTTCCCAAGACGACAAACCCAGGACCACGTCCACATCTCCCAGCATTGCAAACGCTCTGTTTACGCTGTAAATATCACTGCCTCTGAATCAGAGCAGAGAGCCGAGTTACGCAGCGTATGTTTGCACCAGAGGCGAACTGAAAATGAGAGGCATGGCACAAGGGGAAAAGTTAGAAAGAGTGCTGGAAAGCAGTACAACCACTGCCACTTCATTACCTGGTGCCTCTATTTTGTATTAGATACACATGCATACATACTTGCACGTACACACACACTTAGCACCCACAAATCCTATATGAACTGAATAAAGTCTGATAGAAGCCACGCGAATGAAATTCTTACCAGTTTTGTTAAGTTCTTACATTTAAATTTTAAGAAACAGAAGCCTCTTTCAAAAAACCCCTGAACCATCTGATCTGCAAGGAGCCCCGTTCTGGTGAAGGTCTACAATTCTTGCTGGGGGACAGTACAGTAGGTAATTACTTAGGAAATAATTCATCCATCAAAAGAGAGACAGAGCATCAACAGGACGGCTCAACAGCCAACAAGCAGCCACAGACCTGAAGTCACTTTTAGGGGAAGAATTCCTTATTCTGCCTTGGTGCCCTGTCAATGAGACATGGCTGTACACGAGATTTTCACAGAGATACTCTTGCATCATCATCAGGACTGCAGAGTTCAAACCACTTCCTGGAGTTTGGCCGCAGTATAACTAAAAAAACCCAGACACTGAACAAGCCTCCCCTTCTTCCTGCAGGCTGATACTTCAAAGTTTCTGTCCTGGATGGTCCCTGGTCCTAAAGAGCTATTTCTACTCTGAATGGTGTTAGTACGCTGTCCCTGTAGTAACAATTCACTAGACTTTCACCATTTTTTTGCAGACAGTTACCAGGATGGCACACCAAGAAAACTCTACTGTACTACTACCTTCCTTCTCCATACCCAAGCACCACACTTGCACACATTTACTTCTTTGATCCTCTGTCCACCAGCACAAAACATAGCTTAAGGAGTCTTGGGTTCCTGCCAGCACTTGCAGTATTTCCTATGTCGTTGGTTCATAAACTCCAAACTCCTCTGGGAAGTCAGCAAAGCGATGCCTTTGTCTCCTATGATAAGACATTCCATCCTGCAGGTCACTCCTCCATTGACATTTACAGTGTGTTTGTAAAGCATTTTGAACACAACGAGGCAGTGACGTACCTGCGTTGTTAGTGACATCCAAATATTAAACAATGCCAAAAAACAGGCAACTGGAGCAAAGACTACATCCAGAAGCTGGATAAACAAAGACGACCTATATGGGCTCTACCATCTGTTATGGCTTACTGGTAACTAGCCACTGCTGAATTGCCACGTGGACATACTATGAATTCACAGTGTTGGACACAGCTCTTCTTTCGTCCTGACAAGTGAGCCAGGAGCCCAGAAATCCGGGGATCCAGGACCACAGCTAAAGCACGCTGATCCTGAACCCTTCAAAAGGTGAAATTTTGAAGAGAATTAACAGTAAGAGGGTGAAATTCAACAGTAAAAAAGGCATTTTTGTCTTTCTTTTTCTTTTCTTATTAATCACAAGAGTTTCTGCTAAAAAAACCTGGGGGAATGATGGAGAAAAAAGAATGGCCTGCGTAACTTTGCCTATTAAAGGACAAAAACAATCCACAAAATCAATGGAAGTTCATCTTCCCCAAAAATTGCAAATACAAACTTGTTGCATCTTGTACTTCCAACGTAAATACTACTGAGGAGGTAAACTTTCATCTATAATCTCCAGAGATATATCCTATTTCCAACATAAATACTCTGTAGAGGCAAAATTTCATCCATATCCCTATGTACACTTCTGGCCATTCACCTTCAAAAAAAACATTTACAAATTGGAGAAGCTGCAGAAAGGGGTTGTCAACTTGGATAAGAAATGGAGAGCCCATCACTGAAGAAGATACTACAGAGCACAGACTGTTCAGCTTGGCAAAGCAAAAGCTGAAAGATGCAATGACACCTAAAACGCTTCTGGGTATAAACACCAGGAGCGGAGCAGGAGTAGTTACATAAACTGAATGCATATCTTAACAAACAAATGTAAACTGGCCACAGAGCAATTCAGATTGGAAGTCAGGTGTAGGTTACTGACCATCAAAGGAGTAAGAACAAGTATTTGTATGGTAACAATGCCTCCAGCAGTTCTGAGAAGCCACTTTACGAAGCACATGATGGGACTAAATGACGTTACCTTTCTGGCCTTGACAATCAAGGATGTCAGTATTACCAAACAGCTTAAACACAATCACCTTTAAAACAGGAGACAATACAGGCAAAAAACAGACACACACCAGTATGAGTAGATTTCAGAGGTAAGGATACCTTTAGCATATCTAACGAGACATTGCCACCCAAGGTTACAACTCATTCATCCCAAGATGACAAGGGATGTGTAGATGAGGCTTACGCTATTCTGAACTCACACTGGTAATTTACTTCAGTTAAACGGGAAAGCAAATGTGCACAGTTCAGTGAGTATGACTGGTTTGTTTTAAATGCTTTTTCACTACAAATCTCCACTGTATGTTTAATAGTTATGCATCATTAAGTCTGCACATGTGTAGTCACTCAATCAAACCTCATTGACCTCCCTTCCTTCTACAGCTTCTGAGCCTAAAACATACACTGGACAAAACAGAATCATACCAATTTTTATGGGTTCTGGATCAGAGTATCAATAGGGTGAATTGAAGGAGGCATTTCTGGAGAGGACAGCTATCTGTTGAGCAACATTTTTCTAAAAGGAATCCAAATGCGAGCCATACGTTCGTCTTCAGTATTTAGATCTTGTCTGCCACCTTCAACAGCCAAAGAGCCCGTCCCACTGCTGCAGCATTTCTGTCCAAATCGGTAACATTCACTGAACTGAAGAGTAATTCCTCAATTATAGCCCAGCATAGGAAAATTACACCCAGAGCTAGAACTGAGTCAACACTCTCTCACAACTCACGTCCTGCGACAAGACTGCTGCCAGGTGGTATCATGCTTCACTGCCAAACATGACCTCAAGCTCGTACTCTAGAGAAATAATGCATAGGAAAATGTTCCTCGCTATCCAGTGAGGAATATGTCAAACACTCCCCAAAACTTCTCTACTCAGGAATTCAGACAGAACTGCGAAGCAGCCGAGCCTGCATTCAAACTTCAGACAGTAACTGACAACCCATCGAACTAGATGTGAAGATGTAGAGAGACATGTCATGAACAACATCCAAAAAACCCCTTTCTCAGTTCTACCCCTAGCACCCCATACTACAAAACCTGAAGGCTTTTGTTTCCTTCGCAAGAGTCTGTGTACGCTCACAAGCAAGCACACCTGTGTGATTACAAGAAAGAGACTGGTACAGAGGAAAAGAAAGGAAGAGAAGGAAATTGTGCATTATCCTCGGGTAGAGGTAAGACTGACCTAACATATACATAGCAGACTGGAAAAATACAACCTGAGCTAAGAATTTTTCTCAGGTAAAACAGAAGATGACATCATGAAGGCAATCAACGCAACTTGTATTTAGATAAAAGCTTAAATTCTGTTCTGTACTAAGATATTCTAAATATGTTTTTGAAAAAACTAGATATGTGTACAATACAGAAGGAAACCTGAAAGATCAATTTTTCCAGTCAGTTATTCACTTGAAAGGTTCTGTATGGCCTGGAAGACTATGAAAACACCTGCAGCTGTAACCAAATGACAGAAATCGTTAAAGCTTCTTTCAATTGAAATAGTTATGCCTCATAAATCTACCTCGCTGTATTGTCCACAGCTCCCAGCTTTAGTCAAGCTGCGGTAAGCAAAGCTGGTATCTTCAGCAGTGATAGGGGCGGGAAAGGATACTCCAGCCTGACTCCCAGCTCTCGTTCTCCCATGCCGCATGCCATGCTTTTTAACTGTGACTAACTGTTGGCGCTGCCCTGCTGTGAACTGGCATGGGGAATGGGTCTGAAAGTAAAAAACAGAACAAATCAAAACACACACCTCCCCCTCAACTTTATAGTACAAATGGTTGGTTGGTGTTTTTTTGTTTTTTTTGTTTTGTTTTTTTTTTTTAGGACAGATCAATTCTCCATTTTAGTTCACAGCAGGGCCTCACGAATAGTTTTGTCAGCACAACTGAGTGGACAGCACACCACAGAGGCATGAACTAGAACAAGTGGGAATAGTTTAAATGCCAAAGACTGTCTCATAAAACCAGAAGACCAGCTGACTACAGGAGCCCCATATCTTGCGATCTCTCTGCTGCAGTCACTGGTACTTGGACTTTTTGTTCCTTGCATCCCAACAACCTGAGGACAAAAACCTTCTATGTCTAAGAAGATTCATGTTTCATCTCCATTTGAAATGTATACTGTACCAGTGTGTGTGACGCCTGGATGTTTTGAACATGTGGAAGCAGTAAGTAGGCATTTGCTAGCTGCACTCTAGGTTCTTCTGGAGAAGACTTCAGAGTTCCCATTCCAAAAACCTGGTGTTAAAAAAAAAGTCATTACCTCAACATCTAGTGATTCAGTTATCACAGTAATATACAAAACTATTTTGCTAATAAAAACAATCTTCCCAAGAAACACATTGGTTTTTCACATTAGATTCTTTTTAAAAGAGAATTTATAGATACAAAGTCCCAATGTGGAAAGTAACTACATACATAAATGGCACTTTAGCATCTTTACGCATTCAGGCTCTATTACAAAAACAAAACAAAACACTCACCAGCAAAGCATCACGTTATCTCAAAAAGAAAGTATCTAAACTCTCTTACTATTCTTCCGGCAATTACAATACACACATCACCATTTGGCAGTGCAGTAATTTCTGGAAAAACTTTGCTACTAGTCCAATGCATACTGAATTCAATGGCTTTGCCTTAAAAATTGAGTAAAATAATTTTTGATCATTTTGGTTTTTAAAGTCTGCAGTTTTCAGAGCACTATGAGATTTGCAAGTTGAATGTTTTTACTGCATTCATATTCCGCTCCACCAAGATTAGGTTATGACAACGGGATGCAAGATAATTGGGGAGGGGGGAGAAATCATTAGAGGTTAAGAACAATGCCTTGGGGTTTTTCTCTTGTATGCAAAGATTATTTTTTTTAATAGGGAAAAAAACGTAATGTTCAATTAAAAGGATAATACAATGCATTCTATGTTCACTGAAGATCTCTGACTACAGATAGAAAATATCAGATCAAAGGGGATATGCTTTTTTTTTTTAATGGAGGCATTTACAGAGTACATTTTACTATAATGACACCTCTTCTCCATTTGGGTGAATATTCTGTACATACTCTTGCAGAAATGCATTAGAAACATCAAATACGTTTCAAGGCTTTTGGGCCCTCAAGAGCACTGTAACTGTGCATCAACCACTCAACTTATACCTGATTTTGAAACTCGTAAACCTAATGCAAGCTGCATGGGCAGCTACTTCCTCTGTTTTGGGTGGCTGGTGGAACTGTCCAAACCACGTATTTCAATTGAACTTACCTATGCTTCAATTTAAGGAACTTTGTTTTCTAGCACAGTATCAAAGTATGAGAATGGAATAGCTGGATGGTTGATTAAAGCTGGCATTGTTTTTAAATCACTGAATTCAGAGTTAGATTCTTCTTTAACAAATTAATAAAAACAAAGATTTTGGAGTATATAATGTCCCTTATAAAAGTACAAAAAGCTTAAGGCTTGCTTGAATTCACTAGTCAATCATAGAATGCTTTGGGTTGGAAAGGACCTTTAGGGGTCATTTAGCCCAGTCCCCCTGCAGTCAGCAGGGACATCTTTAATTAGATCAGGTTGCTCAGAGACCCATCCAACCTGACCTTGAATGTTTCTAGGGATGGGGCCTCCACTACCTCTCTGAGCAACCCGTTCCAGTGTTTCACCACGCTCATTTCTTCCTTATACCCAGTCTAAATCTACCCTCCTTTAGTTCAAAACCATTACTCCTTGTCCTGTCACAACAGGCCCTGCCAAAAAGACTGTCCCCATCTTTCCTGTAGGCCCCCTTTATTAAGTACTGAAAGGCCACAATAAGGTCTCCCTGCAGCCTTCTCTTCTCCAGGCTGAACGACCCCCAGCTCTCTCAGCCTGTCCCTTTGGAAGAGGTGCTCCAGCCCTCAGATTGTTTTTGTGGCCCTCTTCTGGACCCGCTCCAACAGCTCTATGTCCTTCTTGTGCTGAGGGCTCCAGAGCTGGACGCAGTACTCCAGGTGAGGTCTCACCAGACCAGAGTAGAAGAGGGGCAGAAGCGCCTCCCTCGACCTGCTGGCCACGCTTCTTTTGATGCGGCCCAGGATGCGGTTGGCCTTCTGGGCTGCAAGCGCACATTGTTGGCTCATGTCCAGCTTTTCATCCACCAGTACCCCCAAGTCCTTCTCCGCAGGACTGCTCTCAATAATCAGACAATAGATGGCTTTAATACGCAACCATTACTTTGACTTCCATGTTTTAAGGGCCTAAACGTCTCACCCTGTGCTACATCCCCAATGTGTTACATAAACTGCAGACTAGCTGAAAACCACCTGAAATATTTCCTAAATAGGTTTTTTTTTTATGACAAATGCATTCCAGCACAGTGCAGTCTAGACTGCAGTATTACATGAAACCAACTAGTAGTGACAGAATCATGGTCTCTTAAGTACACGTATACAAATACACTTAGTTTTACTACTGCAAGTAGCCCCACTAGCAGTAGTAATTTTAACTATATACATGTATGAGGAATCATGAGACTAGCAAGGTCTGGTAAAAGGGATGAACTGTAAACATTACTCCACCTGATTTGTATCAGGAATTCAATGAACTCTGAAAATCTCGAAGTTCAAAATGTATGAAAATCACTTTTTAAAACTCGAGTAAATCCAAACCTGAAGCTAAAAAGAAAAGTAGTTACCTGATACGAAAGCACTCCATGAGATGAGGTATTTATAAATAATGAACTTTCAGTACTGCCTTCTTCTGTTGGCAGGAAGAGTACTCTGAAAGAAATTTTTCCCATTGCTGGAATCACCTGCAGAGACCACAAAGAATCTTTGCTTGCTTGGTGTTGGTGATCGTGACACCCACCACTCAGTCGCACGGCCCAACAGACATTTCCACGTGTACACCCCTATCTGTAGATCTCACTAAGCAGAACCTCAGCCCTGAGAAGTTTCATCTGTCCACAACTCTCAACTCTTCCTACAGAGAAGAACTGAGATGACGCAGCAACTCACTATATTATGGCTGGAGTTTCTCGGCTAGCTCAGGCCTCATCAGTCAAGACTCCTTTTTGCATAAGACGTTAATCATGCAGCACTGACAGCCTCTGCATGCCCAAAAATGCCTCCCTGCATATAGATACCTATTACAAAGTGAATCAATCCCCCCTGTGAAATACAGTCAAATGAGTCAAAGCTGAATTTGGGCAACACAACTAGTAACCAAACAGGTCTAACTGAAAGAACAATGATGTTTATGTCTGCACAGTAATATCCATTCAGCCATAGTGAAAACATAGATCAGATGAAAGCATAATAAAATCCCTTTGCACATGAGCAGAGGATAAAATCTGGGCTTCACCAAACTGAGATCACAGCAATTCATTCTTAACATGCGTTATATTGTTATACATAGTTAAAAAAATTCAGAGTTAAAATAACGGTCCTAGGTCAGAAGGCAATTATGCTCATAATTGCAATACAAAATGCATAAAACATTTCACTGCAGGTTTTTTTTGAGCAGTATGCAAGACCATTCAAAAGACTGAAAACTCAAGTCTGTAAAACACCCACATGCCTGTGGGTTACTACATAATGCTGCACAGAGCAGAATGAGATCTAAACAGCCTCTTTAACACTGAAAAATTCTTCTTTTTCTCTGTTACTGTAAAACACATTTCCTACTGTAGGTTTTGGATGTCTTTTCCCTTACCAGTCTTAAGTAGAAGTGCACAAAAAAATGCTAACAAGACAGAAAAAAATGTGGAGGTCCTACAAAAAAGCATGAAGAGAAAACACAGAATTAAAAGCTGAGGCCAAAGGAAGCATGAAGGCTTGGCACCTGGCCATTACATAGTTTCCAAAAGTACATCAACACTCACCCGGCTATGAGCAGGAGACACATGAAACTGTCTAGTAGCTGTAAACACTGAATTCACTACAACTTCTCTATCTCTACTAGGGTTGTAGGCATGCAGCATTTTAGCTCTGGGTAATCCCAGTAATCTAAAGCGGGGGGAGAAAAGAGAAAGAAATTATTCACGTTATAAGCACAGGCAATGCACAAAAAAAGCAACAAACACAAATCACTCTAAAACATGTTGATAAGTAACAATTTCCTAGTTGTAACTATTCTTTGGAAACATACCAAACAAATTTTGCCCTTTAGTGCACAAAGACAAGTAAGTAACATTGGGATGTGAGAGGTCCACTTAGCCAAAACTCATTTGAGTCACTGGGAGTTTAAGAAAAAAAAAAAGTCCTTACGAGGCACAAATTTTTGAATAAAAAGTTTAAATAACCAAAGTCTTGTTTTGTCAGCTAAAGCAAGGATTCTCTTAAGGCTTTTGCTTTAGTTACCACATTCTAAAACCCAGCATCTTATACATTCATTCTGTGCATCCTCTGAAACACTCCTTTAACTCATAAGGGGACCGTGTTTCTTTTTGGTTACTGATAGACCAAAGGTTGATTATCATTTAAGAGTAATTTTTAAAGTTTTCTTAGAAGAGAACTAAAAAAAAAACACCAAAAACCCACAAAAAACTCAAGTATTCTACCAGTGTGTTTTGCCTGGGACTTTCTGGATTTTATTTTCAGAAGTTAAAGGAAGCAACAAGCTCCCCCTCCACTAGGAAGGCAATTTTTCAGGAAATGAACAACCAGCATGAAGAACTGATTTGACATCCATGCAGAATCACCTGAAATGTACCCAGAATGTGTTATGGTTCCCTATTCCCCTTTCCTCCTTCCTAGAACTATGCTGATTTTCATTTACAAAGTATTGCAAGGCAAGAAACACAGTTCTAACTCTGTGGCAATTATTTACCATTTCTCTCTTTTTCAGAAGATGGCATGATCTCAGCTAATGCTCTTTATGCAAATCTTTATTAATCAGAGTAACAACAATGCAAGATACTCACTGCATTCCAAAATGCAGAACTGACGGGTGAAAATGTAAGGCCTTCCCATTTGGAGGCATCTTTGCTGAGAAGCTGAAAAAAAGGGAAAAGAAGCCACAATTAATACGTAATGGGCATGACGCTACATATTGCAGGGAAGGAAGATACATTACAGGCTCTGACTCTTTATGTTTGAAACACTCTATTTCCAAATCTTTTCATACATTCCTCTCGCTGCCACAAGACTGACCTTTTAAGAAGGTTTCCATACAACAGCACATGCTGGCAAGCTCAGGCTAATAAAAGTGCAGTTTGAGCAGTGTCCCATTTTAGAGGCAACGCTGGCTTGGACAACCTCCCTTCCTTGCACATATCCCCTCAGTCGTGCTGACAGACCTGTTTATGGGGCTGCGCAGTGAACTACAGAGGAAAAACAACTTAAGAGAGTCCTGAAGAATGAAAATTACGTCAGCATGGAGCCAAACCCCAGTCTTGTCAATTCGACATTCACACAAGCACTGGTACAAGCACACCTGAGAGATGCAGGGGTAGAGGAGTAAATAGCACTTTGGGCAAAAGCCGACATCAAAAGACGTGTTTGCCTAGCTGTGGCTTTAATGCAAAAGCCAACTCTTTTCTTATATGCAGAAAAGAGTAAGAAATAATGTGAAACACACACATCGTCATCATCTTTCCTTTGCCCTAGGAAAATTCACCATAAAGTTCCCATCAGTTCTAGCACATTTTTAGCTTATTTCAACATGAGTCAATGCCCTATAACATAGACAGAAATCCCAGGATATCTTCACCACTTTCTCAATTATAACTTGCCCTCCACAAGTCCCAACAACCACAGTGGGAAAAAACAAGCCCAGCACTTGTTCATTACATTTATGTACCCAGTGCTACGCTGTTAAAAATCTCCCCAGAAGCAGCGTGCATGTTGCATAGCCAGCAACCAGTTTCATCTTTACTGGATGAGGCTAATAAGCATCCTAGCAAGGGTGAGTCTGAGAAGGGAGGGACGGGCTGTGGTCTCATTAGTTATCCAGCTGCTTCGCATAACGTGTGGTGGTACAGTTAATTGGTCCACAATTTAAAAATGTAGTTCTGTAACATTACACCTTTAATATATTAAAGTACCTACATAATTCTGTTGTTATATTCCAAAGCAATAAAGACATCATAATTTATTACCAGTCAGGAAAAATCAGGTTTATTATTACAAAACCCCACAACTTTTATGAAAACATTTCTCATACAAGGCAGCAAACTCCCTTGCTGCTGTAGCAAGAGGAATTCAATATATCCAGGTAGCATTTCTGGGGAGCTGCTAGAAAATGCTGAAAGAACAGACGATGCAGAACGACAAAGTCTGGGTGAATGACAGTCTCCTTCCAACCACCTTGTCTCTGTCCCAGCCAACTCTTGCTCCGTTCCTGGAAACGCTGCAGCAAACAGCACCTTCCTCCCCTTCCAAAAGTCAGCCCCAGAGACGCACCCAGAAGAAAGTCTCTGAGTACTGTTGTTGTAAAGACACACAAATTAAACTTGCTACTACAGTAAAAGCCCCAAACATTTGGGGGAAGGCACAGTTCTTAAGGGTCCTCAGATCCTTTTTTTTTTTGTATGCACACACATAGCAAAATAAAAGTTAAGCCAGTGGTTCATGCACTACAGTATCACCTTGAATCCCATCACCACTTAAGTTTCTAGCATCTTACGGGAATTGCTGAAATACCTTTTCCCACCAGAAAAACCTTTACGGAGAAGGGCAAGAAGCTGAGTGCTCCTCTGTGCCAATTCATGTAATTGGCAGAGGCTCTCCAAGATTTACTAATCTTCCTTCTGGGGAGCTCTAGCAGCATCAGCTCTTTTCCTCTCAACCCTCTCTCTGCAACAGGCACCCAATGCACGGGGTGCAAATGCAGCTGGGGACGTAGGGGACTGCGTTTCATTTGGATTGGGTGAACAAGGCCACACTTAATTATTCTTAAATAGTTCTTAAAAGTTCTTAAAAATGCACTGTATAACTGCTCAGGCAACAATCGCAGCCAACCCTATACTAGTCAGAAAATGGGAAAAGCCCTGTGAAAGCAGCAGCAGGGATCCCAGGGCTGCCGTCCCATTTCCTTCTGGAGAAGGCAGCCTGGACCCGGGATGGCCAAAGATAAGCCTCAGTTAACCAACTCTGCAGGCTGCGAGCTGACTCCCAAGCATGGAGGTAACTTCAGAGCACCCCTGCACACCGCTCCCCAGCAGCCCCAGGAACAGCTACAAGCCATCCAGCTTCTGCTCTGCACCCTACAAAAGCTGCCGGATCGCTCCCAGCCCCAGCCTGGCCTGGAAAGCAGAACAGCCACATTCCAACGGTGCTGTGCTCATAACCCTGCCTGGTGGCCAGCTCCGGGGCGTCTGCGCCGCTGAACAGCGGGCTGGAAACGGTGCCAAAACATAACTTGACAGCTGAGTTTATTCAATGGCAGGACTAGTGGAAAGAGAAATCCACCACTGCTTTGGGATTTTTTTTTTCCTCCCCAAGGGGGAAGACGACACGTTGGAATGGCGGGAATGGGCAAGGGATCATTCTGCCCATCACACCTGAAGGAGCAGGATGCATTTTAAAGCCCACCACTATAGAGAGAAAAGGACAGGCCTATCTACATTAGAAATGTAATTCTCCAATGCGTCAACCGCAAGCCTCTTAAAGCCAGCTGGAAGCTGGCAGAACACCCTTCTGCATCCCCGCTCTCCAAACACAATTCAACACATTCAGGTCTCTACAGGCGATCTGACATGGAAATAAATGTCAAAGACAATTTTTTAAGACATTTAAAAGCGAAGTCACTTTTTAAACAAAACCTTTACTTCTCAGTTTGGGTGTTTTGGGGGTTTTGGGGTGGTTTTTTTTTGTTGTGGTGGTTTTTTGTTTGGTTAGTTTTTGGTTTTTGTGTTGTGTTGGGTTTGGGTTTTGTTTTGTTTTATTTTTGGGGTTTTTTTTTGCGGTGGTGATGGGTTTTTTTGGTTTTGTTTTTGGTTTGTTTGGTTTTGGGGTTTTTTTTTGTTTGTTTGTTTTGTTTTGTTTTTAAAAGCCTCATCTCACTAATAGATTCACCTCAAATTATACCAAAAATTCCTCTTTTGGCTGCAGATGACATGTCCAAAAAAGTACACGGGTCGCTTCATGAGAATGTTACAGGCCTGGGAAAGACACAAAAATATCAGCCTAAGAATGGAAGTCTTGAAACAACAAACGTGGAGAAACAGTCCTCTGTAACAGAAAAAGCCTGGTTTCCAGCTACTCTTTAATTGCTTTTAAAATCAGCTAACATCACATTAAGCATGCTGTCTAACAAAGCCGGACTCCACACTCAATGGCATCTCTTTTTTTTGAGGCAGACCAGTTGAACAGCGACTTCTGAATGATAAATTTTGATACAGCAGGTCAATTCCAACATTTCAGAGGACATTTTTAAACACAAGTGAACAGAACTGGAAAGAAATGGGACAAAGAAATAGAAGAGGGGAAGAGAATTCCTGGCAACTACTTTGAACGCTTAGTAGCAATTGCCTTTCTATCAAAACACTAGTTTAACTGGCCCCAATTTAGCATCCAGCCTAACAATTCAATGCCCTTCCTCCTCTCCATCCTCACAACATATTTAAAACATTGACACCCTGAACCATCCATCTCCAGAAAGAAAGAATAAGAACAGCTGAAAGACCGGGGAGGTGAGGGAGTGCTCCACATAGTCACCCAGGGCCAGGGAAAGATGGGGGGCAGGCTCTGGGGAGAAGGAGAAGGTGAGCCCGAGGGACCCCACAGCTCCAGCTCATCACCCAGATTCACACAAAACATCCAGCAGAAAGGGGCAAATCCTGAGGGCGCACACTACTCCTGGAGCCGGGGACGCTTGCTGAGGATAAAGGTAGATGCGGAGCAAACGAGCAGGGGCCGCGAGGGGAAGGCGAGGTGAGGAAGAGGGGTGACGCCAGGGGAGCAGGCCAGGATGGAGGAACGCAAGAACCCCCGACCGCCTGCGCAAGCAGGGAAATGCATCACCCGAAAGCAGCAGGTTTGGTTTGGGCTTGTTTTTCAGAAGGACGACAAGCTGTAAAATCTTAAGCCCTCCTATGCCCTCCACGGAGAAGCCCCAGAGGTGCTTATCTGTAGGGAAAAGGGCATCAGAGGAACATGGAGAAGTTCCAGCCTTTTACAACATTTCCTGCTCCAGGAAAGAACATTTTGGCGTCCTGTTGATGTGGAACTAGCAAAAGGGGGTGCTAATACAGGGATGCTTGCTACACGCATGCAGAGCGGGCCGTTACATGCATGGCTCAAATTGTTTTGCCCTCGCTTCTTTCAGTTCTGTTACTCTTTGATGTAATTAGTAAAAACAGGTGAACAACCAGGTTAGTATGCTTTTTTATATATTCACAGCCCCCAAACCTAATATCAAAACACAATGTATATTGTTCCAAATAAGCAAAGACCCTTTTATTCGTCCCAAAGTGCAACAGAAAAAGGTCTTTCTTCATAACAGTATTATTCACACTCCACTAGCCAAAATCACAAGAAAAGTGTTTCTCCTAAAAAATCCAAACAAAAGGCCAAATCTACTCTGAATAAATTGCTGGGTTTTGTGTTGGTGTTTTTTGGTTTTGTTGTGCCCCCCCCCCCCCCTTTTTTTTTTTTAACTAAAACTTCAAAACTGAATTAATCCACATAATTTTGTATATAAAACACTCAGCAATCTTCAGAATAAGCTGCCTCTGAGCAGAAGTGAAGGGAAATTTCCTGGAAGGAAGTTTATATCTCAGTGTGCCTTTTTCTTCTATTAGCTCCTTCAAGTCTTCCTTGTACCTTTATTTCTTTACTTCAACTGGTTACTTTAGATTATCTCAGGATGCCCGTTATCAGATTATTCAGATAGCAACGTCTGTAGTTGAGAGTAATCGTAATCGCTACTTGGTGCCCTTTCTTTGTCCTTTCTTTTTGTGCCCTTTGTTCACAGCAGATGAAGAAAAAGCAAGTTGGGGGAAGGCTTTTTATTGCTCGGTCTTCTTTATGATTGCAGGGCTTTCTTGGAAGCAGCAGACAAAAAGGACTGGATTCTTTAACGTATATGAGGTCCTTTTTGAGTGAACCTGCTTAGGCAGTGCTGTTTTATTTTTCATTATATTGGTCAAAGTAAAATTTGACTTATGTTTGGCATTTTGGCACTTTGTACGTTCAGTGCAGGAATATTAATGAACCCACAGGATGAGGTTTTGAGATACGAAAGCATGTATGTATTGTATAGGAAAGTACGATTTTTATATGTAAACTGAAACAGAGAAATGAAATTAAAAACCCCTCATTTACTGACTAATTTTAGATTCATTCCTCTAGACTACACCTGATAAACAAAAAGCAGACCAAGAGGATGAGCTTCACATGTACGGATACAATCAAACCCAATACTTTTAATACTTCTGATTACAGCTGATGCAAAGAAATTATTTTAACAAATTAAAATTGTTAATGAAGAGGAAACGAACACAGAAATAGAAACCGATCCCAGCAGCAGTCGAACCAAAGCCTTCTGCAGAGCTGATATGAAGCTTCGGTTTCTCACATCACCCAGTCCCTCTCATCTCTCAACCTCCCATTTACTAAAGGCAGTAAAAGCACCAAGTAGTAGTTATGAAGGTTAAACTGCAGCTCCTGGAAGACAGATAGTATCTTTAAAAGAGGTGATAAAATTGTTTGGACATACAAAATTAAAACTTTGTTTACCATCAAGGCAACTCTGCCAAAGCCACAAACAGGAACATTAATAAATTACGATTTTTTTTGTAACCAAACTTTTTTTTTTTTCCTAGAAACAGAAAGAGTCATCAGAAATCAGAAAGTAAGTTTACCTTGCGACAACACAGCTCATGGGCAAGCTATAGGTGCAGCACCTGGAGAAGTGCAGCACCCTATGGCCTCAGCTCTGCCATGCTCGCCACCTCGACAACGGAGACTTACAGGACCCAAAAGCCCCATACCTATGTAAGACTCAGGTGATAACATACGAACCAGTCTGTGGATATTTTTTTCNAAACCAGGCTGTTGAATTTTTTTTTTTTTTGAAAAAAAAAAAAAAAAAAAAAAAACATCCAGCAGGTAAAAGAACAAAAATGTGGATTTTAAACAGTGGAAACCTAGAAGTCAAAAAACTCCAGTATTTTTAGCACCGCATTGTTTAGGGAAGAGAGGGAGGACTGACTCACTGCTTCTGAATGCTTGGGGATTAGCAACCCATCCTTAGGAATTCACATACATGCTTTACCAGAGAACTGTGGTGCTTCTGGAAGAAGGGCGGTCGTCTTTATTTCCTCTGAAACTATGCTATGTACATCAGGGACTGAATCCTAGACTGTGGAAAGCAGGAAAGGCCAAAACGGTGTCACCCAGCAAAGAACATGTGTGCATGCATGCCTACTATTTTGCATATTTTAGCTACAGCAAAATAGGAAAGAGGAGCTAAACCAAAATAAACAAGTGAAATGGATGAGACAATCTCTCTCTCAAAATGAATCCCATGATTTATAGCTAGAGCCATGACAAAAGGGGGCAGATGGGTATAACACTTTTTTTAAAAAAACTTCCGAAGTTGGTAAAACAGCATACTGCCAAGAGCTATTCACAAAAGTTTCAATGGGCTGATACTCAGTTTATTTTAAAAGGTACTGAGCCAAAGAGGTAGGCAAGCCTAGCACAATGCGTAAAGCACAAATTCTTCTCTGCTCCTTTCATTTGGCCCCTCGTGTGCTGCTCTCCTCCAGCAACTTGAGCAGCCTCCTCTGCTCCTCTCCTCTATCCCCCATGTTTCCACCGCCATTAGTTGTGTTTCTGGGTTACCTTCTCTCCTCTCGCTGCCTGTGCTCCCTCTTCCTATAAAACCCTGCAATAATGTTTATGCAAACCCTTCGCAGAATAGTTACCTAAGCCAGCAGTGCTTCAGTTTTGTTTATTACAAAACTACAACAAAATTGCAATGATCACACTCACAGTATCTCATACTATAGCAGTTAAAGTCTCGTTTCTCAACAGCATGTTAAATGGCAGGACACAGATAAAAAAAATTGGCTTTTCTCCCTACCCTCACACCCAAACAGTCTCCTTGAAAAATGTCCAGAGAAGTTAAATGCAGACCACGATAAAAATCGGAGTAAGACTCGCGAAGAAAGGTAGTGGAGAAAATGAGCAGTGAAGCATGAAGCGCTATAGCGAGCATCCTGCTGAAAAGGTTTTCTTCCCCAGATGTGCTTGTGGCTTGTATTTTAGCAGCAGCAGCACTATAAACCGTGTTTAACAGCAGAACGAAATTATTCCCTCCCATCAATCAGTCCTCAACTTCTGAAATAACTGAAATCTGTACTAAATTAAGAAATGAATTCACAATAACTTGAGTTAATTTGAAATTGTTTTCTGAAACCTATTCTTTCGAAATCCTTTAGCCACCCAGATTTCAAGCAACAACCAACACTCTCTAGAAACGGTCCAGGGGGACCCTGTATTTTTCAGGCATCTTGCACAGTCTGCTTGAGCAGGGGGGGGGGGTGGAAAAAAAAGCATAAACTTTAAAAATCAAAAGGTGGATAAACCCCTAGAAACCCCCAAGCACAGACCTGGAAGAACAGTGAGTTATCAGTGAATTGGGCATGCAAATCAGGCACCCATGTGGCCTAAGCTGAACCTGCAACTACTTGTGGATGCACAAAAAAAGGAGTCTTGTTTCAGCTAGGCTGAGAAATATCTAAGTTATTTGTTTTGGATGAGTGTACGGGGCCCACTAGTTCAAAATGCACATCAAACATTTTCTTCTGAAGCGTCTCTACCACTGCCAGCAAATCCCAAATATCCTGGCAAGCAGAACATCCACCCTCATTTTCCTTTTTGCTTCATGTAATTTAACAATTGCCTGTTCATTTTGCAATGTTTCATAAGGTGATCTCTAAATACTTAAGACAATGATAACTGCTCCAAAAGAAAACCTTTAGCTTGCCTTTTTTTTTTTAAGCTTTTTTACAATATAACATTTTTAAAAAGTCAGCAATCTTCTGTTAAACTGTTAAAGTTGCAGAAACAATAACATTTTCTTTTTTTTTAGTTCTTCCCAAAACAAATTCAAAAGAGTAGTTTGCCTAACACAACAAACACTTTTGGTCCCATCAGGAGCCTTGGCATTCTTAAAGTTTTATCTGAATTACCAGGTCTTGGACTTCTGGGGTTATGAGAAAATACTGCATTTCGTGTCTTTTTAAAGAATGCTTCTAGCCCATGAGTATGTGAAATAAAAACACAAATCCCAAAGACACACAAAGCAGCTTATGCTGTATTTTTGCCTTTTTAAACCTCAAAGCTTTTTAGCCAAATTCACTTTTTTTTTTCCCCGAGTAATTTGCTTACCTTGTAGCTGCCAAACCCTAAAAAAAAAACAAAAACCACACCCAAAAACCCCCAACCAAACAAAAACTAACCCAAAACCCTTTAAACTGCCTGCATAACCCAGGTTTGTTCTTCAAAAACTGACGCAAAGATCACAAATCACTTCTGAGATGTTAACTTTTGCCTATCTTAATTAACAAGCATTAGGAAAGGCAGTCAAACATGAAAGCATCCTGGCCTACTTTATGCATGTAAATATAATAGCTGCTTTTTGAAGAACGCTGCTCAACTCTCTCAACTTGAAATTGCTTCAAAGAGGAGCTACGAGACTCCACACCTCTGAAAGATCACGCTGTTTATCCAAGCTCCTGCCCCCAGTCTCTAAACTGAAAATGAAACATTTTCAAGTGGAGATGTGCTGCTCATAGCGTTTTTGAGACACTTCAAAAACGTGAACCCTGGAGAAAGAACACATGGAGAAGTACCTAGAGAAAAGGCTTCAACAGTGTCAGGATGCTGCTGTCTCCAGCTAAAAACAAAGCACTAACTGCAAGCCTTGTGCTGAAATACCATGAAATTTAAATGACCGTTCCCTACCCACAGTTTTCAAAGCATTTTACTGAAAGCAGTCAAATTTCACAGCATGGCCCTGTGAAAGAGGAAGGATAAAAGAACCTTAAGAAAGGCAGAAGACAGAACACAAACCCACCTGCCTTGCATCTAAGGAGAGCACACTTATTTTTACTTTCCAGGTAGTAAAATCTTTAATTCTGTCCTCGCAATGGCAAAACCATGGCAGAAGATTTTTAGTGGCAAGGGCTGGTTTTTACGCATAGTCCTGCACTAACATAATTAGGAATCCAATAAAGGAAGAGACACATATTCCAGAAGAAACAAATACCGATTCTATCTCACCTGCGTCAGCCAAATGAATTCCCTAAAAATAACAATGAACTTGTTTTCTGTTCCTGTAGAGTGTCTACTGGACCATTAGTGGTATAGAGGGAAGAGATCCAAGTGAAAACAGACCTCACCTTTTTAGTGTATGAACTGCAATTCCGTTTTTACCAGTTAAAACAAAAATTCATCAAGCGCACAAAATCTTACTCAGAAAAAAAAAAAAAATCTCCCCAGCCTGAAGAGCAAAGGGCCAATTTCTGTCAAGTCAGCAGCAACCCTCCTTCAAGTGTTTCACTTTCACATGCTGGGGCAACGCGGTATTTCTCCGGCCGGGGGGATCTGGCTCCTGCCTTGGGAGAAGCGGAGAGGCACTGGCAGGAAGCACAGTGGGGCTGCAAAGCTCACAGCAATAGGAAATTACATTCTTGTCAAATATCATTGCACCCGACCATTTCCTTTTTCTATTTACGGCTGCAGCCAAAAATTTCCATCTTGACACAAACCCTCTGAAGTTAGAACAGTTCAGCAAAATGCATGAGCGCGCTCTGTGGTCGCTGATAAGCTTGACCTGCTGAATAATTAAGAGTGATAATCTCCCTACAGCAATTAAGACTGATGATAATCTTCCTACAGGAGCTGCCTTTTGCTGGTTCTGCATTAATCCAAGACTTTTCATTTCTTTTTATAATGAGAGTACAGGCTGTAGGACAGCTAAGGCACAGATTTGCATGGTAGGTCTAGGCCTGTAGGAAACCTTTACACTGAACCTGTTCAGTACTAAAAATCCTCTCCTCCTCTTTCCTCTGAAACAGAAAAAAGAATATTAACTAAAAAGGAAACTAAGCAAATACAAGAAAACTCAGACTTAAGACTTAAAAAAAATAAGATGATTTCTGCTTTTCATTTATTCCCTTTGGTCTGGACAAGGCACCTGATACCACCTGCCCTGAAAAGAAGCCATGGAAAAGTCAATAAGTTCATATCTCCTAAAGCTGCAAAATCCAAGTTTCACACATAGGAAAACATCAGCCTGGGCTTTGCACTTCTTCTCTTTTGTGAATTTCAGCCCAAATCTTAAAGTATAATCTTCGAGCATCAACCTTTAAGCATAGTAATCCGCCTATGAACATCCAGTACTGTTCCTTGCTTAAGCCAACATACGGAGACGGACAACCAAAATGGGTTGAGTAACACAAGCAAAACTATTGCTGCTATTGATTGCTAGACTTATTAAAAACTTAATCCTCTTCTCTAACAGATGAAACTTCACACAAGACTTTCTGAAACATGTGCAAACTACCCAGAATTTAAATTACATACACTAGCTTTCTAAGAATACCCCATTTTTCACGTCATTGAATAGCATTTTCACAAGCTGTATTATATGACTGTGAAAATATGATGCAAAGAAGAAATATAAAGAGAAGGAGCAAGGCTACACTTTTCTCAAGGTACTTTAAGCACAGTGCTGCATGGTGAAGCTGTGGTTGCACAGTCATCCTGCGCAAAGCAGGCAAACAAAGCTGTTCTCCCACACACCAGGGACCACTACCAAATCTTAAGGAGGAAAAGTTAAAGATAAGTCACTAACCAAAAAAGTAGCTTTGGCCCAAAGTCAACACCTCCGTCTCACAGGAGCATCACTCTCTTGTTCTTGTTTTCCACTCCTCCCAGCTGGGGTGTATTATATCCTCTTTAGTGCCCCTCCAAATGTTTTGGTGTCACTTGACAAGGCTTTTTGTTCTGGTGCAGTAACCCATTGGATCTTTGCCATTTTACAGATGTGATGCATAGTATTATTTCAGACACAACATGTATTTTCTCCAAAAAAATACGGAACTTTTTTCTTACGAAGAACCTTTTAAAATTACAATAGCAATAAAATATTTTAAGACTACTTATTGTTCATTCATACTTTATTAACTGACTGCACTTTGCCTTTTCATCTTCATCTATACGCTTCCATAGTCCAGTCATATATACCTACTCTCCTCCAACTCCCCATGCAAAACTCCAGTTATACTTCCAAGTACATCCCCTCCTGCGGGCAGAAAAAGAACGAGGGAATCCTCCACAGCATCAGATCATTTCCACTTTCTCACCTAAAGCCAGTAAACCCCTTCAGTGGCAGGACACCACGCAGAAAGCCCACCAAATTCCCCCAGCTGCCACTTCTGAAAAGAGCAGCTTGCTGCACTTGCCTGTCTTGTGTCACTTGGCACTCTGGGTCGTGGTATGCAAAATGAAAAGACAGCTCCATGATTTAGTGCTATTAATAAAAGGAAGCACTCTCACAGCGTATTCGTGACTTACTCCCAAGTACTACCATGTATTTATACTTTGCTAGATTACGCTGTTACAGAAAACATAGATATGAAAAAATTTATACCAGAAAATTTGAACTGGCAAAAACTCAAAAACCTTGGCATTACCAGGATTAGTAGTTACAATGCTTATTGCAGAAATCACCAGGTCCTTACAAAACATCTGGGATGTGTTGAAGCCAATGCACAGCATATGCTCTGAGCCAATTCTTCTGACGTACAAAATGCTGCAACCTTCTGCTATTAAACAAAGCAGAACCATATGAAACACACCCCATTTCACAGGTTTATTAGCAAAATGTGTACCACCAAAAAAACCTCAGGTATGTTATGGCTGGCATGTTAACTTCTAGAGCTCTGATTTCCAGCAAGTGGCACCTCGAGCCAATGAGCTAACATTTGTTTCCTTCAGCAGGATAGCTGGTGGGGGAAGGAAGAGGAGAAAAATGAGCTGGAAAAAAATAGCAGGAAGTCAGCTTTTGATTATTTTGTATCAGTTAAAAAAAGTACTTGCAATCAAGTACTCTATTAAGACTCCACCTCCCCTAGAGTCTTGCATTTCCTCCTTTATTTCAAACCTAAGAAGCTAAACCGAGTTCACCAACTTGAAATTTTCACCTGTGGAACAAAGGCCAAAGAATCAGTAATGCTATTTTCAGTTCCTTAACAAGCTTCAAACCAGAGGTGTGCTTCCACTGCAAGAAAGGCTGCACTTTGCTTCTGCACGCTCCACACACTAACCTATCTGATACGGAGTTTCTCAAGCTGCCCACAAGAGGAAAAGCTCCTTCGACAGGCCAAAGATCTCTCTGCAGCCCAAAGGCATTATTTAACCGAGCTCGGCTGTACATCTCTCACCGTGCGCAAATAAATGTCACGGTCCCGCACAGGAACCCACCAGGACCTGCACAACCTCCTGCCAAAGCCAGCGGAGCTACTCGTGGGCAGAGAGGTAGCTGGGGTGGGCCCAGGAGCGGGACCGGCATGGGGTGCTTTACCCTTCTTACAGGTGTATTTGAAAGTACGGACCCATGTGTGACCCAAGTGCACGAAAGCAAGCTTGGCAAGGGCATTCAACCTCTGAACAGGCTTCCTCATGTCACCTCACGGCAGGATTTTACACTAAAAAAGTGAGCAATGAGGCATTGTAAGGCAGAACTCTGATTGCTTCAAAATGGAAGATGTGGGTTTTGGCAGGAGTATGGCAAAAAGAGGGAATATGGAAGCGTGAGGTGCTGCCCCAAACCACGGCGCACAGTAACACATGGATTTGCAGCTACCACAAGACCACGTTTTCAACACGTCATCTTACCTTTCCACAGCCTGTAAAATTTCAGCGGATAGAGGGATGAAAGGAAGAGGTGCAAATGTTCAAACCAAATGTCATCGTCCCCAATCCAGTGCTCAAGCCCAGCAGGACCTAGCCTCCAAGCCAGACCTCGCGACAATGCCACGACAGACACGGGACAGCTTGCAGTTCTCCAAGTCCCAAATGAGCTTCCTCAATTTGGGAACAAAAGCTAAGGTCTTCACCTTAAAATCTGGAAGCGTACGCTCTTTACGGCTGCGCGCCGCCCTCCCCTCCTGGCGCAGCAAACATTTCAGTAATTATTCCAAGAACAAACCATCCACCACAACACAGCCCACCGCTTCGATGACCAGAAGGCATTAACAACGGTATTTATTTACAAGGAGAAAACAAAAAATTCCAAGCAAGACGGAAAGCACGGGGACCAGGGCAGGGGTGTGTGTTTGTTTTAACGCAACTACCCGCATCTGCGGGATCAGCCACATTATCCCAGCAACACTGGGAACGCTCACAAAGGCCAGAAATGCCCCCTTTTCAAAAGGGCAGTTCAAACGCTGCAGAAACTGGGTCAGCAACAGGCCACAGAAATACCTAAGCAGGCAGCAGGCACCTCGTGGGTTGTAGGCAGCAGGCTTGCGGCAAAGGACTCGAATAAAAGACAGAACACACCAAGACAGAAATCAGACAATAGCTATTGAAGAAAGGCAGTTAATAGCAACAAAGCACGTAAAGCACGGGTCAAGGAGTCGGTCAAGTACAGGCCCTTCAACTCCCTACCCTCCCTCCAGTTGCCAGGATTCAAGATTTAGACACAAACCAGCGATGCACATGGCACACAGCACTAGCAGGCAGGCACAAAAACTAAGCGGGCATGTTAAATCCACAAAACAACAAGGAGCTGCAAAACTTCTTCCACAATATAACACGGCTGCTCAATTCCCGAGGGCAGCGCAGTGCTCCCTGTTGTTCCAGTCTCATTTAGAAAAACAGGAATTACACAATGTATGCTTATATATGGTTAGCATATTCATCATCTCTGTGTTCAGGTATTTACTGTTTGTATGTTTATTGATGTGTTTACTGCAGAGACCTTGATTTTAAAAGGCCAACCCACAACTTCAGTCATTAGGACAATGTAACTCAGCACGAAAACTATTTATGTAGGGAAAATGGAAGAGGTGACCTACAGCGTCACTAGTGAGTCCAACTTGCTGACTGCTTTGTACCCTGTGTAATAGCTGACATTAAATGAGGATGCAGCAGGACTGTTGCACACTTCTGCCAGCCACAATGGGGAGACTTGATTCCATTTCGCATCGACCCTTAAAATCGTTTTACATAAATGGAGGTGGTGGTTACACAAGGTGCAAACAGTTATGAATCAGTCACTCTCTCCTTTCTCTCCTTTCACTTCCCTTTTGCTATTGTGTATCATTCCTTTCATCATTAGATTGCAATCTGCTGTTGTCCATTATGAGTTTTGCCTATCACTTGAAAGAAGCAAGGTTTCATTTTTCCCTTCCTACCAGTATCTTTGTTCACTTTGCATTTTTTCAGGGGTGCCTTCCCCCCCCCCTTTCCANTATACATGTCCTATTCTGGGTTTTTTGTTTTTGGTTGGGTTTTTTTGGTGGTTTTTTTTTTGTTACCATACATGGCCCCCTGTCCCTCTGGCAATTACACCCCGTCCTTCCCCCGCTGCCAAATTCTAACCCAGACAGGTTCAGCATCGCAGCTGCGTGGTTTCCGGCACCGAGCTAGGCAAGATGTCTCACCAGCTGCCCAGCCACCCTCTCCCCGGCCAGGCGACCATGCGTGGATGGCAGCATCCTGTTTCAGCAGGGTTTTGCCTTAACCAACATGCTGCTCTGAGCTTCAGTATGAGGCAGCGAGGCTGCCGATGAGCACCGTGTGCACCGAAGCAGACAACAGGCATATGAAGCAGCTCTCCCAGGCTTGCACCACTCACTGACAAAGGTCCAATAGTTGCACGGGTGCCCTTTGCTTCTGCAGCAGCAGAAAGTCCTTCAGCACCCAAGGTGCAAGTGCCAGCCGCAGCCTCTGCCCCAGAACAAAACAGGTCAAGGCCAGGCATCTCAGGTCTCTGAACCTGCATAAAAACCTGAGCAGAGGGGGCAGGCCAGGTGCCTTGTGCAAGTCAGAAATGCCGGGCGTTTGAAAAAGTTACTGCAACTTCACCTGCTGCCTTGCCTTCTGCGGCAAGGGGAAGCAGCATGCGACAGGGGAAGCAGCGGAGGCAGGAGAGCTCAGGGGAACGAGAGCACTCCCTCACCCTGGGCTCCAAAAGGAAACCTGTCATTCCCCCTTCCTCTGAAGGACTGCGAAAAACAGGCTGCTCCTGAGGGCGATTCAAAGCAGCTGAATTAAACGGCTTGACCATCCTCTGGTGAAACCTCTTTCTCTCTCACTGCAGAAGGAGCTGGAGCTGACCAGCATTCCAACATCTAAAGCTCTGTCCTAAAATTAGTCCTCCACCACCACTCAGGTGCCCGGGTATGGAGATTCCCCACAGGTAAGACCACATACTAGTGGTGGGGATGAAACCTACCTGTCACCGAGGGCCAGCTCCAGGTCACAGGGCAGGGGCACCTTGCCTGGCTGCTGTCCTTACAACTCTTCTGTTGCTTTGAAACACATTTTTTATCATGACTGGTGCTAACTGACTACCGCCATACCCTCTACATTGACCCACTTTCAAGCAATAGATGGGCAACGCACAGATGCCATGATGGCACCATAAGCCTATGGGATACCACACAATGCTGTAATTATGGTGCAACAACACTGCAAAATAGTCTCATAGCCTCAGCAACACTACTGGTTTTCCCACTTAGCTGCTACCTTGCTACCACCACCTTCTCCTCAGATGCACGGACCCTTGGGCTGTGGGACCAGGCTGCTGCATCTATGGGGCCCACAGCAGTCTCTCTGGAGAGAGCTGTGCTGGGACAAGGGTCTGACAAGCCCAGGGGGGATGAAAAGGGGAAAAACCAGCACTCAGTGCAACCTTGCAATGTGGTTTGTTGCGAGACGAACACCGCCAGGTACCCAGCCAGGCAGTGGGCACTTCATGAGGGGAAAGAAAACCACCCCTCCTCCTCCCATGTCCCGCAACAAATACCACTGCCTCTCCACCCAGCGGTTTAATATCAAGACACCGCTGTAACCATGACACTGGGCAGTACTCGTTAATACTGACAGCATCACAGCTCTGAAAAACTCAGGATTTACGGCTAGTGCGCGGTGCAGGAGCAGACCTGCTACGGTGTTACTTCAGCCAGGAGCTGGTGCCCGATGCCCAGACGTCACCGAAACCATGGGTGTCCAGCCCTGTGGGCAATAACAGTCACTTGCCAATAACTTTGGTAGAGTCCTAAGGTAAAAACACAAACCTTTTATATTTAAGATGCTCCAAATTATCCTTGTTAGACTGTTCTACTTTTCAAGTAGACTGCAAAACTTCAGACAGTAATTTCTGCATTAACTTCTGCAAAGGCAATTAGATCTTTCAGGAAGACATCTAGTATCTACAACTCTTGGAATTTCATACAATGTGCATCTTCATGCTCTAAGCAGCGCCTCAGTAGCAGTAGTCACAAAAGTGTGATTACTTTAAAGTTTAAAATTACAGCTTTTATTTTTTACCAAACCTAACCAACTTTTTTTATAATGAATCACTGCAATTTATCCTCAAAGAAAATAAAACTACCGCATTGTCAGATAACGCAGTAAAATTCAACCAGTTTTGCTTTTTATCCTACAACTCTCTCAGGATTCAGCTCTGTTGTGCAACGACAACTGCTAACACTACAATGTAGGTGAAGATGGGTTTCAAATGGAGTGGAATGTACCCACAGACCCCACCTGTTTATTATAAAACACACAGCCTAACAGATGAGTAATTAACAGCTTTTACATATTCCCTCCAAGAAAAGCCTTGAGAACATGCTGTACTTTGCTCTGGTGCTCTGACACAGAGCAACGAGGAGCTCAGAGAAGCTTAAAAAAGGGCACACGTGCATTTTCAATCGCTTGTGGAAACTGCACCTCTCATCTGAGCGCGCCGTAGCAATGGAGTTAAAAGGCAGCACAATATACAGGAACCTCAAGACCTTGGAAACCATACAAAGGATCCTCCTTGCAAATAATAATTAAAAAAAACAAGCTTGCATCTGTTTTTTCTCTCTCCAGTGCTAAACACATCACACTGAGACTGCTGGCTCAGAGTCAAAGAAGTCTCTAAAGTCCCTCTTTGTTCCAAGTGTATTCCCAACAGCAGCGCAACACGCTGCTCCAACAAATGCGGACTGGTGTCCTAAATGCCAGGAGATAGCATTCAAGCGCATGAGCATTCATATGTGTATTCATATGGCCCAATTTCAGTTTGATGCATGACTGCTGAACCCATTTCTGTTCTCACCGATAAGAAACAAATATCTACAGTTGAAGGACTGCAAAGAGTTGCCTGATCCCATGAAACTCATGTGCTGCCTATGGAGGAACTCTTTGGAAGCGTTCTTTGCTGGAAAGAGCACCAGCAGTATGCCAGGTGGCCCTTTTTT
>VZTL01044553.1:12161-25916 GCA_013400535.1 Scopus umbretta | reverse complement strand
AAAAAAAAAAAAAAGTAAAAGAGTTGTTTTCTGCATTTCTCATGTTTCCTTATGGAGGATGCTGTTATGAACAAGCATTTTAACAAAACTACTTCTGGCTCAGAAAGCCCAACTTCTAACAGAAACACAACAAGACCATGACCCAGAGACAACACAGCTCGTGCTTTCAACAGCACTGAACATAATACACTGTCTTAACTTTCTCCTTTTTACTTCCAAGTCCTTACAGCTTCTTCATGTGTCTTCATGAAGTTTTGAAGTAGAAGTTGGCTTTTATCAGGCAGGGACAAAAAGCATTATTTTGCACTTCAGTTTTTTTTAATTTTGACGTCTGTGAAATTCTGATATCCAGGTGGGTGCGATAGTAAACCACTGTCTACAGCTCACTAGCTACTGCAACGGTATCTTTAAGCAGACAAGAGAAGATGAGAACTTCATGAAAAACAGGAACAGAGGGCTACTTCTCACTGTCCGCTTGCAAACTTTTTCCCTTCTCTCTTCCTTTTCCTCATAATTCTGAGCAAAAAAAAAAAACAAAACTTCTTCACAGTGATTGTTTCCGATAGATGAATTCCTGTGTTTAAAATGTATATAAAGTCCATTTGTTCTAGAGAAAGCAGGGTCTGTTTTGTACACACACAAAAAATATCCTGGGTTGTCTTTGTCTAATTATATCTCCATTGTACTTTCTAAAAGTTACCAAGACACACGCACAAAAAAGGTAGCTTTATTTGTACACCACTTTGGGGGCAGGAGGTGGAGAGGAAGATAAGGTGACTATTAACACAGCCAGCTTTGCCCTCTTCCTTATCTCAGGTGGCAGCCTGGACATAACATAGAATGGTAGACCCCTGAGAGGACAAGCAGACACCTAAGTTATTCATACTGATCATGGCTTCTTTGATTACAGCAAAGTCTTCCACAAATATAAAGCAAGTACTTGCAGTGAGTACTCAGAACTCTGCAAAAGACTTAATACACACCATCATCACACACAAGTACAATATTTCATATACTTCTCCTCCCCCTGAAGTGGACAGGACTATTTTGTCCTGACAAAGAGGAGAGCTGGGCATTCTGCAATAACCACCACAAAGAAAAAGTCTCTTCCCAAAGCAACTACCGAAGAAAGTGGATAAACAAATTATGTTTGAGACAACGTAACTAAGATGTTTTTTAAAACTTAGGCTTGCATTTATAACCAAGACTGAACTGCGAGTGGCACAGATGAGCTATTTGCTTTGTTTTCCTGTCCACATTCTTACGTATGTCACTATGACAAACGCCAAAACTTCTGAAAAGGCTCCTTCATCTACTTCCCTACAAGTCATGCACTCAGAACCACTGCCAGGGTGGGAGCGCAGCTTTCCCAGAGCACATTTCCTAGTCAAATAAAAATATGTGAGGCATTATAAGCTAGGTTTGTGTTAGCTTTGAGTCTCTAGGAAGACAAGAGGCAGGTAACAGCATTGCCTCTAACACTTCGTTACACGGCACCAGATAGGTTTCAGGTAACTTTATACTCAGCTTATAAAAACTCATGCCAGCGTGCTGGGGTTGATGATGCAGAAGTGGACTGTCTGCAAATTCCTGAAAGTAAGCAAGCCGTTGTTCCGTTTCTTTCTATTTTGTCACAATTTGCCAATCTGCAACAGCAGAAAAACAATGAAACTAAATGCTTATAGGGTGCCAATTTTCAGATTGCTGACATTGGTCTATTATTCCAGATGTCTATCATTTAACTGCATAATGGTAACATTAAAATTACTGCAAATTAAGCCCTCTTAAGGGCAACTAAGCAGCAGCTATTAGGAAAGTAAAAATAATTTATTAATAATGAAGGTATAGGTATAAAGCTAAGCCTTTTGTGGCCCACTGCCCACAAACCACAAGGATTAGCCTGAGATTAACACACACCTGAAATTCATTATTAGTGTGTTAAAATGTAAAAGTAGAAGCGTAAGAAGAGAGTTCCTATTCTGAACTACTTATAGAAGCAGCATGTAGGGGCTGAGGAGACACTAAGTTTAGAATGATTAGGACAAGGACAAACATGCCACAGCAGCTGTTTGCTTTTGCTTTTCTTCCCCCCCCCCCACCCCCCAANTTTTGCTTTTCTGCCCCCCCCCCCAGCCCCAAACATACAAAATGTGTCCTAACACCTCCTTTTTCAAAACAAGGCAGGTTAAGTTTAACAAGAAAAACGCCATGTTCCAGAGCAGACTTGCAGAGCACTCGCAGCATGCAGCTGCTTGGCATTAAGAGCTGCCCCTCCCCATGTGTTTGCTGAATGACTATACCAACAGCCTGTGCCACCACGAGATGTGTCTCTGCTCCTGCACAGCTTTGCAGCCAGCACCGAAACAAACACGGAATGGGAAACAGGACACCGTATGCCTTTGTCCCACCTGCTCAAATCAGGATTGTCCTAACTCTAAAGACCATGCATTCTGGGTGGACTCTGTCCCGCAGCATAGGCTACAGGGGTTTACCAAGAGCCTGCAAAAAATTAAAACTGTGCACAACAAATGATCGTAGAATCATTTGGTTGGGAAAGACCTTGAAGATCATCAAGTCCAACCGTACCTGTCCACTACTAAACCATGTACGTGCACTTGCCTTCAGCTTTCCATACAACGGCAGGCTGTGGGATTTGCCACACCATCCGCCCAAACCCCACCAACTGCCTCCAAGGCTACCCATCACATGGATGCAAATGCTTTACCCTCCTCCCACCCAACAGCCACTGATTTGATAAGGCATTACTTCCAACATACATTCCAACCATTCCAAGATGGTCTCCCCCTCAGCCCCACACTTTTGGGGCCTAACCTGCTCATCTGTCTCACCAACAGTGAGCAGAGCAGCAGATTTGGCTGGGCTCCTCCCCAGGTCCTCCGGCACTGCAGTAGATAAGGGAGTAGATAGAGAGTCAGCCTTGGCACGAGTACCGCCACACAGCCACCCACTCCAACAGCGGGCCAAAAGGAAGGTGGAAGAAGAGAGGGGACAGAGGACCAAGGAAAAAGCAGGAAGACACCACGAGGTCCGGACCAGAGCTGCACCGAGACACAGGCAGGCCTCCCTGGGAGCAGCTTGGGAGGAGCACAACAGAGACGCTGTCCTGCAGGTGAGCCACGTTGCCACGCGGCTCCGGCATCGGGTCCGGCACCCATCCAGCATAGAGCAAGGAAGAGACCGAGGGAGCACTTCCGTGCACATTTTCAGCTGATGCTGCCACAGAAAGCAACAGCGACACCGATAAGAGAATGATCACAGGTAAATATTAACCTGGCAAAAAATAAAACAACGAAGTGCTTTGAATCCACAGGAGTTTTCCGATACAACCTGCAGGGCTGCGCAAGGCAAGGGGCAGCACCAGGGCAACAGAAAGGACAAGACAGCCTCTTCCTCTTGCAGTATAGAAACGACAACCATTTCGGGCATGGCCCAGACAGAAATGAAAAAGGAAGAGATGCCATAAAAAGGTATGCAAGAGATCTGCAGAAGAGACAGAGAGCTCAGGAAGCGGGAAAAGTGAAGAATTTATTAACAGAAGAAAAGAAACACACAGGACACCGAAATGTAAAGCACAGTTTATTCATCCATTTAAAACAGGTCATTACATGTGAGAAAGCTTCCTCCAGTAGCCCATATCCACAAACACAGCTTCTTCGCATACGCTAATCCCTGTGCAAACAATAACCTCACAGCCCCAGCTGGGAGGAGACTGTCACTGCCTGCTATTTTTACCAGTATAGAAACTGAGGTACAGACAGCCTGCGTGGCTTTTCAAGGCAGCATGAGCCACGTGAAGGCACAAATGCCAATTCTCGATTACCACACCAAGATTGTTGTCATTTCTCAAAGTCAAATTGTCACTCATAGATTAGGAAGCCCATTTTAGGTCAGTGCACAAGCAGACGTACCGATCAGTCACGGATCTGACCATGGGCATCATCCAGCCCAAGAGGGCTCACGACAGCGGGGGAAATACGTGCATGCCAGCAGGGTTTTCTCAACGCAAGCAGGCAAGATTTTGACAATGAGGCAGGATGTCAGAGAGTAATTAAATCTGGCCACGCATCACCTTTAAAATGTTTCCGTTAAGGTCAATTAGGATCTACGATGAGGACAGAAGTTTGACAGCTCTTTGCAAAACGGAGCAGGACTGTCTTGTTTGCCATTAATTCCAGATCACAGAAAGCCATAACATTGGCTCCACAGTCTGGTGTGAAACACAGTACAGCTGGCCTAGGCCGTTGCTCTCGTTTCAGAAATGTCTGAAAGCAACTTTGAATCAAATACATAAGTGAATAGCTGACTCATTTGCTAGCACACAGCACGGGCATGCAATGTCCCAGGAAGAACAAAAGAAAAACAAAACAGGTTTTTTACTCCTTTGTATCAGCAGACAAGCAACACAATTTTGCAAAAGAACCAGTATTTTGGAAGAAGCAATGCACACGAGGGCACAGCTGTCCCTAACAGCATTTAATACAAAGTTCAGCAAGGCAAAGTTCATCAGTGAATGAATTACAACACATAAAACAGAGATAAAAGATTAAAGCAGCAAGAGTTCAGCCTGCCACCCTGGCTGTGCCTGGCAGAAGTGTAAGGAAGGAGAGGAAGAGTAACTCCGATAGTTCCTCCCAAAACAATCTGCTGCTTCATCCACAAGGGACCCCCCGGCTTTGTTGACCTTCTAGCAGTTTTCTTCAGTAAGCTTTTTTTATTCTAGCTTCACATTATCCTCTGTGCTCCCTACAGGTGTTTCTTTAGGGATTTTCACCCAAGCATAACAGGTAGGCATGTGCATCTCATTTCCACTCCTTTACTTCTAAGGATTATATAAAAGTAAATTTAACTTCTTTAGGTATCCAGTAAAACTTAAAATTAGTAGTCCCTTAGTGAAATTGTAAGTAGGATACAACAGCAGTGACTTATCAATTAAGAACAAAAGTTAACAAAAGTCAAAGCATTTTCTGGTGCAACCCAGTAAAAACACCCATTCTGTGCATACTGTAGAAATGTGTTACTTTATGCAAGTGCATTCATGGTGACTCAAAAGCTTTTTCCCACGAAATGCAGCTGTCTTTTTTTAATACACACACAGATTTCTGCTTCCTTTGTAAAACAAAAATTAAAAACTATTAAAAACTTAGTAAAAAGCAACTTTTGCTATTACAAGTTAGGACCAAGCGTATATCCTAGGAAAAGTGAAAAGTCTTCATGTAATTTTTCAAATACTTTTGGGGGGTTAGTTTAATGACAGTCTAAATGATTAGCGGTACTCGATACAACCTTAGGTTGAAAATACTGTTTTAGGATGGTTCCTTTCAAACAGTTTAAGCACTGACACTCTCAAAACTACTTTTCAGCTTTTCATTTTGAAACACTTTCTCAATGGATACTCAGTTTGACTAATAAATATGTTGAAAAAAGTAAACATGACCTAAACCAATGATTTTTTTAATATTTAAACATTTCTTCTGGCACAACAATAAATTTTTGTTCTTCTTCAGTAAGAAAAAGCAGAAGGAAAAAAATCCAGTTGATCCTAACCTATTTTTCAATCTTTCTTTTCCTGGCTTAGCCACCATCCAACCAGTTACCTGGTACACAGGCATACCACCAGTCCCATGCTATTACTTTCCAAGAACTGGACTGTCAGAAATTATGGCACTAAGATCACAGGCTTTTTTGAAGGACGAGGCACCTCTGAAGTGTCTTAACAGTCCAACCACAGCGCCAGACTCACCTGTGCCTCTTGACTGGAGATGAGATGAAGTGGTGGCCAGTGAGGAATTGCCCACCTCGCAATACCATACAACCTCGCAACGTGAAGCAGGCTTATTCTCCCCAGCCGCTCTGGACTCTTCCTGAAGCAAATGTTGTAACTACACCTCTTAAGTACCCATAAACCCCCGAGTAATTTTGCAGTCCGTGCACCTTAACTGCTTTGCTGTCTCTCAGGCAACTAGTAAGCTACTCCCTTGCTACCTTTACCTTCCAATTTCTCTTCCATGTCTGGAGCCCTATTTCATAGACACATCAAAAATCACAGGATTAGGAGTAATCCTACTTGGCAATCAGGAGAGGTCAAAGCACCAGGCACCAGCTGTCACTCCAGGGGCTGCACTATCACCTTAGCATGAACCCACTGGGAGCTGATATCATCTACTGCCCCAAGCAGCTCCAGTCCACGGGGTCAAGTGCTCTCCCAGTGATCAAAGGCAAAGGTTCAACAGAAATGCTTGACTGAGCTAACTGCATCACACTTATAATTTTCCTAGCAGTTGATACCTATCTACTGAAAGCAACATATGCCCTAACTGTCACAGGTAAAGGCTGGAAAATGTCCTCTTACTCTGATTATATACCATACTCTTAGTATTGTATGGCTTTTCCTTTCTTGTGGACTATTAATGCACATCACGTATTAAGAGTACACGCTCTACATCTTGACTACAGCAGTTTATTCTGGTGCAAATGCTCTTTAATGTATAAGCTGGGAAACTGGACCCTCAAAGGCCTCTCTTCAGAAGTCCTCAAAACCAAGGACTAAGAATGTCATACATATGAAAATCTATTTTTTCTTTTGGTAGTCCAATGTCTACTTCCTTGAAGTCGAAAGCTAAACATTTTGATAGCATCATTTGTGCACAGCCCCTAACAGGACTGTTCCTTTATCTGTGCCAGACTTCTGCATTTGACTCATTCTGCTGCTTTAGCAAAAGCATAATAAAAAAGCAAGCACCTAAATCTTCAAAATTTTCTACTACCAGCTGGGGCAAGTGAACAGTCACCAGCATGAAGGGGTGGGGGGGTAGAACAAAACCAACTGTCAACACCTGTCGTTGACTTTCTTCTAACAAAGCTTTCTCAACCAAAGTTGTTCTGGAAGGCATCTTTTTACTGCTGACTTTCAAATTTAAGAAACAGTTTTTTAAGGAAACTTGAAGCTTTTTTAATAGACTAGTCCAAATGCGTGTGGCTTTAATTCTGTCAAAGACTGTGGCCTGAAGCAGTACATCCAACAAATCAAGTTATCTACTGTCCAGCACTTCTTATTTCAGAGTCTGATCTAGAGGGACACAAAACAGCAGAAAGCATCCTGTAGTAGCATCCAAGCAACCAGAAAGGCAGGAATCATAGGCCGGAAATTAAGGAGTTGCTAATTAACTTTTTCCTCACTCAGGGCAGCTGCAAACCCAGAGACCTCCAAATCAACCATTTCTCATTCACCTCCAAAATAGCTCTTTATAAAAATTTCTATTTCGACAATGTCTTTTTATCTCCATGCAAACTTCTATATTTGTTAAAGCTAAACCTAAGGCAGAAATAATGAGACTACATCCATCCCCCTTGCGCACCTGCCACAAAACAACAGCAAACCAAGAAGCCCACCCCAAATGGAAGATGCTGTGATGCACATGCACAGGAAGTCAGTTAACAGACTGTTAATACTTCACTTTCTTCTTCTTTTTTTTTTTTTTAAAAAAAAAAAAAAAGTAGGTTAGCAAGCTCCCAAGAGAGCCCATTAACCTAGAATTAAAAATGGAATAAAACAATGTTTTGGGAAGAGATTTTCTCCTTTATGCCCCAAGATGCTGAACTCTCTCTACTTCAGCTCTGGGGAAAATTTTGAATTCTCTATCTCCATTAACTTCTGTTCATACCGCTACTTTAAGGTGCTTTGCTTCTAGAGGCTTCACATCAAATTTCAGTAGCTTTAGCTGATTTCCCTAGGGCACGCTGGCAGACAATGAGATGGAGATGCTGCAAGCTCTCAGGTTTTGCTGCTACAGGAAAAGGAAATCCCCATGATTTCACCATATAGTAATATAAGCCAAAAGAATGAAAGTTAATCTGGAAAGAAACTAATAAATTCTAGTCTTTCTAAGATAACTTTGCCAGGTCTTCTTCACAAAGTCTACACTATAACATCCCTTCAACGTAAAGAGCACACACAGATCGATGTTTACATACAGCAGCAAACCAAAAAATTAAAAGATGCACACAAACCAGCGCTGTTTAGGCAAGTTTCCTGAAGCATTTCAGTATGACAATAGAAGGATGTTTCCATCCGTGCAAGTGAACCTCATATATCTACTTTCAGAAAATAAGTTCATTTTTGGAAATTAGTAATTTCTAGAAAAGTCTTTAAGCACCTGAGTGACAAAAAAAAATAAAAAAAAATAGTCAAACCACTTTTTCCTATGTCCTGGCTGAGTCTCAAGAACTATTTATCTTTCAATAATATTTTTACTACTGCCATAGTAGCCAGTTACACCATCCACCTCCAGAGAAGAAGAGGCAGGTGGGGATCTTTTTTCCCCATAACTATATCTCTCTGCCTACTAATGAAAATCTCAGAAACCATCTTAAGCACAGCATTTGAGACTGCTGTCTTCTGACTACCTCTCAATAAAGACAGCATGCTTAGGCACACAGTGAAAGTTTTGCATCAAAACCATAGTAGTCCTCAGCTGGAAATCAGAAAGCTCTGTATTTGTGCAGGGAAAATGCCAGCTTTCAATAATTTACCCCTCTTTTTGCAAGCAGAGGAGGAACAAAACAAAACAAAACAAATCCCCTACGCAGGTAGAAATTGGGCAACATAGGTAAGCACAAACCGTCAGCACCAGCTGTCAGCGGCAGCAGTAAATCTCCCATCCCATTTCTACACCACCTCTGTCATTCCCATGGCGATGAGGCACAGGAGGGCCTAATGTGATGCTGGGTTTGGACGAGAAGGCTCCCAATGGGGCAGGAAGAGGGGGATAAGCCATGTGAAGAAGCAGGGCAGTGCAGGACAGACCCATCACAACCATTCCCTTCCCGCCCCCAGGCTTACCCCTTCTGCCAGCTCCCAGCCAGGCTTGTGTTTCATCAGATCTATTCGCTCTCACACCCAAGCTAAGGGCAAAGACAGGAGATAAATGGGAAAAGCATTTCTGGCTAACTGCAGCCACCAGAGCACGGTGGTGTTACACGTGTTTATTTTAAGTCTTGTAATCTTTCTGGCTGGCATGGCACTGAAAGCTGTACCCACATTAACTCATACCAAAGGAAGGAAGTGTTTCACTGGTAGATGTCCAAGCATTTTAATCTGGACACTCAGAGGAAACAAAATGTGTATTTAAAAAATAATCTGTGATGCTATTTACCCAACCCCTCAAAACAGAGGAGGCCTGATATTAACAGAAACAGCAGAGTTGAGACTACAGTTCTTAAGAGCTTTATTATTTATCTGATTTCAAGAAATAAGGCAGGATATTTATTGTTCCACAGCAACACATTAACATTGCTTTCATTTGAGTTTTGCTTACCTTTGCTCTTGTGGATGCTCTTCCACATCCTCCTCCGAATCAGCCTGACAAACAGAGAAAATACTATGTAAGAATCTCAGAATTGCAACAGGGTGCATTGGACATACGTACCGTTTTTAACTCCTCCAGAGATGGACTCTCAGGTAACTTGCTTGCAAAAAAACACTCAGAAATCTAAAATCCCTACAGCGATTCCTTTATGATTCAAGTAAGGTGGATGCTGGCCATCCCATTTGAGGTTTCAGCTCATTTTGCCAAGATAAATGGTGACTTAACATGGCTACTCCATTATTTTTTGTCCAAATGTTGATTGAACAGACTCATTTTCCATTTATACAAATGCATCTACACAAAATTCTGCTGACGCGTGCAATTTCAATCTAAAACCATCAATTGTCCTCAAACTACAGGAAGACTATTTCCTCCACCTTCAAATTATTTGCCCCCTGACCATACATTTCATTAGCCAGTACCTGAGAAAACAGGATGCAGAACGCCTTGAAATTCAGATGACATGGTAACACCAAAAGCAAAGGCAAGGTACCACATTCCAACAGGGACGGAGAGATCCCAAACCCAGATCTCATCAGTGATCAACAGCACATGCAGAAACCAGAGAGAGCAGAAGCTTTAAAGGAAACAGCTTAGCTCAGTAGCTGGACTGAAGTAATTTTTGAGGCATGCAGTTAACAAACCGTGCCAGCTTGCAGTTTGCAACTAACCACTTTGAGCTGTCTATAGAAATGAACTCAAGCGTCGGTTCAGTGAGCTCCCTGCAGGAAATCCATTTAAAACAAGCAGGTAGCTGCTCTGAACCGGCCAAGATCTCCAGGAAAGCTTTAGGTACAACTCCAAATGGAGCATGTTACAGCCACCCAACCCGCACTGATGAAACCAGGGGCAACTTTAGGGAGATTAACATTTTTCAGGACGAGGTCACAATTATCCTGCCAGGAACAGCTGGTAAGTTTTCCCAGCTACTGCTTCTGCAGGTGATGGTTCCACAAGACATGGGCTACAGATCTTAGCAAGGAAAAGGTAGGAGGAAAAAAAAGAAAGCCTTTTAAAATTAAAAGAGTACACCTTCCACCACCCCTCCTACACATTTCACATGTAAGTGCATCACGGAACAGGCACCAAGTCACCAGCTTTGACTATAGTTCCTATTTTCACTATACACTGGAAAAAAAACAAAATCACCTGCACAAACACTGAACATCTTTCTCAGGCTTCAGATGCTTAAGCAGACCAGGCGGCCCTACTTGTCTACTGAATGGGACAGATAGCAGGATTTCTGAAGACCTGAGCCTCATAAAGGGGGAAAAATGACAACCACACTAAGGCAGCAAATATGGTTAACATTATTATTAATAAACAATATTATTAAGGCTAAAATAATGACATTATGACTAATATTATAGCACATTTTGCCAAAAACTACCAGTTGCATCCAAACTTCCATCTTTTGCCACAAGCAGCTCACCCAAGAGAAGCAGCACAGCCTTCACCACAGCATAACCTGAACAAGACTGACAGGGAAGTAGAAGTTAATTTGAAGACTTGGCAATCTGTCTGTACGCCTGCCCTTAAAGGGAGGCTGGAGACAGTGATAATTGTCCAGGATCTCCAGCACATCATACAGCTCTTCAGCACAGGCCTACCTACTTAGAGATCCTAGCACCTGGCCCTCATGGAAGACCTGGCCAGCTCCTCTAATGGCGTAGCTCAGTCTTGCTGTTAGTCTCTACTAGTACGGCACAATACAAACCCATCATCTGTTTACCAGCTTCTCCAAGCTCCTTTTGTACTTCCAGGACCTCAGTACGATACCAAGCAGAATTAGAGGACTCCTCATCCACCTCTTCCAGAAACAATTTCTCTGCCACAACAGGCTGGCAAGCTATCCTCATTTTAAATGGCTTAACTCCTCCTTTAAATGGCTTAACATCTGCCAGGCATCAGAAACGCGGGACTGTGTTGTTACACAGCGCTCACCCTTAACTCTAGCTATCTTACCACTTCTCCACTTTTTCCTCAAGCAACAATGAAGACAACCTTCCCAATCTGCAGTGCAGCCACAGCATAAAATCTCAGTTGTGCAAGGAAAAAAAAAAATATATATTAAAAAAAAATCACCTTCAACTCTGAGCACGCACACAGAGCCCCATGTCCAGCTTTCTCCTGTCTTCTCTCCTCTGTATGCCACAGGCTACATGTATACTTACACTGAGGATTTTAAAGGGGGGGGAGGGAAGGGGGAGCACTTTCTCAAACTACCGTATCGCCAGACAAGTACTACAGGGGGATACTGAGAGGAAGGGCGCGACTCCTGAAGCCAAAACGCAGGTCCCAGCAGCCTATCGATGACAGGAAAAAAAAAATCCCCTTGCTCCAAACCTCATCCTGAATGTGGTCAGGTGCTTATCTTGTGCTAGAATGCCCCTGAAGGCGCCCCCCTCGTATCACACAAGTCATGAGAGCCTGGGCTGACAGCTTCTGCACAATCTGCATGACCAACCAGCCCCAAGTCCTATCAGCACCATCCAGAAGCTCAGCTGGGAGGCTGGAGGAGCCTTTTAACCACCCAAAGAGGAACACAATTCCCACCCCAAGTCTATCTCAGTCTTTCACACAAATTGTGCACCTTCAGACAAACGCTGCTTTGAAGTAGGCGACTCTGTACATTCAATTTGTGCATAGCTGATGGGGACGCGCCACTGTTAATGACATACTGCAGTGCCGTGTATCTCAGATACATATGTAAGATCAAGGTCTTCATCTGCTTTTGAAACCAGCAGAACAATTAACCTTATTAGCGCCTGAGCTGCACTGAAGAAGAGGAACTGAAGACAAGTCACTACTACATGGGAAAATAAAAAAACATACTAAAGTTATCTTTCAGAACCGAGCAGAACATTTAAAGTGAAAACCTGGGCAGCAGCTCTGTTTGTGTGCCTGTAATAAGACTATGACACAGTAAATATTATGGTGTCTTTCTCTTTCTCCAAAATTCAAGCACCTGAAACATTATCACAGTAATCTGAAATAAGCAGTCACTGTCATTTCCTAAGTATCTGCAAGCAAATTGAAACATACACAAGGCATTCCTCTAACAAAACAGCTCGCTCATCTCCTACATGCAACACGCAGGAACAGTAAAAAAACCCGTCACATCAGACAGACATGACACCAAAAAAAAAGTTTGGTATACGTTGCCTTTGAAGACTCACTGTCATTTGCAATCGTGATAACAAGACCTACAACTTTAACCTTCGTTATTTCATTTTAAAGCAGTTCCTCCATACTGAAGGGGCTGAAAGGAAAGCGCTGAATGCCCTGCTCTGCGGGTACCCAGCCCGTCTGCCCCTGCCTTCAGATGCTCCCAGTAATCACCAAAGTGTTTTCTGACGGACAGAAACACACAACTATGACTCTCCGATACCTCTTAAGTGGCGTCCACCATGAACAAGTAGTGGCATTTGTGCTTCTCTTTTCACACACTCATGGCCGTGGAGACAGGAGGCCCAACAGCCTTACCGTCCTTTTCCTTGGGCTCTTTCCCCTCCTCCTCAGACAAAAACAAAACAAACAAAAATAAAACCCCAAACAAACCCTAACCACCTTTCAGCTTTGCACTGAAGTGCTCCAACATGGCTGTTTATATTTGGAGCTTTTTCAGCCTTTAATAGTGAAGGGCTTGGGTGTCAAGCCCTATACAAAGGAGCTTTTCTCCCAAGCATTTCAGTTACGGAAGCATTAACAAGTTACAAACAAACAAGCAAAACCACAAAATTATAAAATTATAAGGAGTCTGAATAAAAACCACAACTACTCTAATCAAGCCTCTCGCACTTGACATTTTCCATGTCAAAATCCCACTGGTTTCCCATGCATCTCCCAACCATCAAGGCAGGCAAGACTTTACATTTTTCCACACTGAGGACAAATGATGGGGAGAAAAACAAAACCAAAAACCCAGCCACCTGCACCAGGGACATTTGCTATAAAAAGGAGGTCAAGGGCAAGGAGGAGAAGGCGAGCAAGGCGGGAGCTCTGCAGCTATCCCACGCTTCACACCACCTTCAACAAGAAAGAGGAACTGGGCGCAAGGGAATACGGATACCACATCCGACCGGGAAACCCGGCTCGTCTCAAAGCAAAAAGGGAACCCAGGAAGAAACATTAAAACGCTGGAGGAAGCTGCAGACCGGTGGAAGACTGTCGGCATGCTAGATACAGCCAGCTCCTCCTCAGCGCTGGCACACAAGCCCACGCACACCCTCACCGACTGCAATGCTCCAGGCACCCGTCAGGCTCGGCTGTGGAGCAAGAGCAGTAGGTGAGCCCTCCCCAAACGGCTCTGCAGCCTTCAGAGGAAGCCGAAATCAAGCGAAAAAATCCCAAACAGGGGGGAAGGCAG
>VZTL01044545.1:0-11054 GCA_013400535.1 Scopus umbretta | reverse complement strand
TGCTGCTCAGGGACAGGCTGAGTATCGGTCAGCAGGCAGTAAGCAATTGCATTGTACATCACTTGTTTTGTATATTCTTTTATCATTATTGTTCTTATTTTCTTTTTCTCTGCTATCCTATTAAACTGCTTTTATCTCATCCCATGAATTTTACTTTTGTTTTTCTGATTCTCTCCCCCATCCCACTGGGGCAGGGGAGGGGGAGCAAGCGGCTGTGTGGAGCTTAGTTGCTGACTGGGGTTAAACCACAACAAAACACCAGTAGAAAGGTCTAAAAGACAGTTTGACCTGTGATTATTTTATATTCTTCTATTTAGAAGAAAGAACTCTCACTAATATATATATGAATACGAGAAACATTACAGATTTATAGCCATGCCAAAAGTCCAGAATTCTGGTGGCAGCCTAATATACAAACTGAAATATAATAAAAACCAAACCAAAACAAGCCCAACATACAGTAATGCAACAAACCCTCTCTCCCCGAAAAATAAACAAACTACTATGGTCTTTGTAAATTCACTAGGGTTAGAATATCATCTGTGAATTTGCAAAACAAACAGTTTTCAATAGATTTCTATTAAAATTAAGGAATACACAAGATATTATTACCATAAGTTGCCTAGAGGAGCAGGAGTGGGTGAGTTGTTTGGTTTGTATTTTTTTCCTTTTCGGCAATTGGGAGTAAGATTTTTTATGTCTGCATAAAATATAAATGAACTGTAACATTCTTATAAATAACAAAATTCTCAAAGGCCTCTCAACAAATTGCCTACAAAATGCAATTCTTAGAAACCAGTAGATTATTAATATATGCCTAGCTCCTATGGGCTTTTCTGTTTGGTNGCTGGCTCCTTTGGGCTTTTTTGTTTGGTGGTTTTTTTTAAACTTTTGTCCCCCAAAGGAAAAAAAAAAAAAAAAAAAAAAAAAAAGGAAAAAGTGCCTAATATATCTTTGTTGTGCCTGGAAAATAGTTCTGCAAAGTTTGGAAACAAGCTGATAGAGAAGAACACTTGGCTTGAACAGGGGCATCATATAATCAACATTACGTTAATGCAAGTGAGAAATATAATAATTGCATTACAAGCTTTGGCCAAAAGTGGTGTTTATCAGGAATAGCATGTTACCAAAGCAATTGGGAGGAACACATTTACAGTAGTGAAGTTTTTTGTTCAGAAAGGAAGGAAAGGAAGAAGGAAGAAGGGAAGATATTGCTTGAAAGTCCCTTACAGGAGCCCTGAAGCAGTTAGATAAGGAGGAAGAGAGGAAGAAAAAAAATACTGACTATAAGAATAAGAGTTACGCACTCCTCCCCTCTCTTCTCTCCCCAAAAGAAGGTTAAAAAAGGCCATAAGAAGAAATAGCTGATTAAGTGGGAGTATCACTTCACACACAGTTGTACCTAAATATGTCGAGAACCATGGACCAAAGAAGCCAATTATAATTAATTACACTCTAAGACATATAATTTCAAAAGAGCTTCAACATTAGTCATGTTCTATTCTGTGTTGTTTTAAAATTATTTCAGCAGATGTGTACTTACACCAAAAGTTGAATGATTTTTTAATATCTCTATGTACAGTTAATTCTAGAATGATGATGTGAATATAATATATTTCTAATTTACATCAGTATTTTTCTTTTACAGTTAAACAGGCAGGAAGAAATTGTGCACTAGGAAATTAAGCCAGTAAGAGAAAGTTTTATCTGGTAATTAAGATTCCATATTTTTTCACGCTTAATAATCATATTGTTCCTGCTGTTTTACCACCAAACTTAATCCCACATTGATGCAATGTCTCCTAAAAAGGACACTTCACAAGACACCCTTTTTCAGAGCCATTATAATACAAAATAGAACAAGGTTGGTAGATCACATATCTGGAAAGAAAAGTGAAAATTTGTGACTCTCATCTATGCATCAGCAGTACTTTGTGCACAGACCACTATAAACAACACCTGACCCCCCAAAAAAGTATCAGCCACAATTTTATCAGTTTCATTTGCTATACATGTACATTTTAGAAAATGGAAAAATCTACACAAACATTCTCAATTCGTTCAAAAGATTCTTTTCCACAGATTTTTAAAGTTAACAACTAGTTAATCATAATTTCCTTATCAATGCAGAGATAAAAAGTTAATGCTTCAATTGGCAAAAAGACCTGAGAGTTTCTCTGAGGTTTTAGGCAGGATTTCCCTACCAAAATTAAGCCCAATAGAGAAAGTGGTGCATTTGAAATGGAAAATAAAAGATTCAAATGACCATTTTGCTCTTTTCTTCTTTAAGCAACTTGTGATTAAGCTGGTTTTGTAAAGGACTAAATGCAGGATTGATGAATCAAAATGTCACTGTTTTAGAAAAAAATGGTGGCTGTGATGTGACTATGATATCCCATAGCATATAAGATATCAAAAGAAGGATGGAAGTTCAGTAGAAAAATTCACCTGACTCACAACCTGCTCTTTGCCCATGTCTGCATGGGTATCAGAAAGATCATGACCTGAAGGAGGGCAAGTAAACTGTTTTGCACATGCCTAGCCTTTTTTCTGAGGGCAATAAGGAAGCATTTAAGGAATTGTATTTTTATAGACAACTATGGAGAACAAACTCAATTCCTCCAGGAAATATTAGATCTTCCTGGCATCACATGGCAGGCGATTTAACAGAAAAGAGATTGACACTGCTGTTTAACACAGTTATGCCTTGGGTACCAGCTCACAAAATTAAGTCCACAGAAATGGATATAAACATTACTTTGTCCCATGCAGAAAGAAACATCGGTTACACGTTTAAAAGGCCAACAGGACTACTGCAAGGTCAATGTGATGACAAAGAGAATTCCTACCTGCTCAAAAGAAGATAGAGAAGGGTTTCTTTTTGAGTTTAGAGACTTCAGCATACTGAGTGCTGCTGCCACCCCCAGGCAGGACACAAGCCCATCTACAGCCTCAGTATACTGCAGGGTTGGACCAGCACTGCTACATGACTCTGCTGCCTCAGGACCAAGTTTCCTTCCCTCCTCACCCAAGCATCTTCATCCTCCTTAGCTGCACAATCTTTATATTGATGCTTAAACGAGTTGTCACTTAGGAGACCTAATTAGAAAGGACACTCAGCTTGGTCTCTATAATTTACAGATTGCTTTGCCAAAGGAACATAAACATATATCTTTATGTTATGCTCATCCCCAGTGAATCTGAGGGCTATAGTGTGCTTTTTGTGCTCCTTTAGAATATTGGGTCATTGCTACTCAGAGGAGCTCAAACCCATGCATCCATTATTAAGGGGTAATTCCTATTTCTTTCTGTGCAGTCAATCAGGAGTTCATCTCTACTGTGAAAGTCAAGGTGTAAGACTTTGAAATGCTCTTTTTGAGGACTGGGTCCTGCTTGTCATGGGTACCCTTGTAGGTTTTATGTTTAGATAGCTGATACAGTTACTCCTGACGATAGTGTAAAATGAAGATGTCCTTTGATTAATAAATAAGTTTAGAAATATGATAAAGTCCATGCTCACCTGATCCTACACTTCCAGTGAAGTAAAAAGAAGGGACCACAAGGCATCATATGCGTATGCACTAACTAATAATAAGCTTCATAATTTTACAGTGTTGTGAATTCAGCAGTGCTTGAGTAAACAGAGGCAAGAGTTGTTACTGGACTTGTTTCTAGATTAAAAATTTTGACAGAGCTATAGAGCACTTTATAAAAATTACAACAAAATAAAGAAAAATAGACTAGCTAATATATTGCTTCTTCAGTTGAATTACAAGAAAACACATCAGCAAAACAGATGAACCACTGATATTTTGTTTTAATAATACCATAGAATTGCTGGAGGGAGACAGAAATAGACTTATTCATAAATATGTTCATCACAGAGTTAGTTAAGTATCATCTTGATATATCAGATACAGTATTCACAATGTTATAGCAAATGTTACAAGATCAAAAAATGTTGATAATTCCTACAAGTTAAATAAGATTGGCTTATGAACAATTTAGCAAAAGTAGGAATAAACCTTAAATAAGTATTCAATATTCATCTGAACCTATTCAGCCTAAAAGAAAGACATGACCTGCAGTGTTTGGGTTTGCTGCGCAAACTGGAAGGACAAAAATATGAAAGCTTCACTTATTCTTAGGAGAAAATACAACTGGGCAGATGTTTGAAGCAAATGAATAACTCACTGTATGCATACTGCTAATGAAGCATTGAATAAGGTCAGTGTGAAAGAAAAAAAAAAAACAACTGAAAGCAGGGCAGAGACCCTAATTCTGGGATTCTAAGTATATTTAAGTATGAACTTGACTTTAGTAATATTTCATTATGTGCCTAGCTGCTTTACTAAGTCAGCAACATAAATTTGGCCTACAACAGTAACAAACCAAACACAAGCAGCCAAATGCTGCTGGCCTTATTCTGGCAAGAAATCATGTTAACTTCATTGGGAATTACTTAAAGAAATCAGGTGGAATTCATAACCTAAAGTTAATTTTGAACACTTAAGGGGCAACCCAGTTATTATATGGCACTGTGATTGCAGCACTGGACTCCAGAAAATACTAGAACATACACAAAGATAAAGTCTTATACTGTCAAAAAAAGTGTAGAATGTATCTACAAAATATGAAGATGGAGAACTGTAAGTAAGAAATTTGGGGAGTGGTTTTCTTTGCCAAAAATAGCTGTAAAGATAGAAAAACTTCTGATTCTATTTGACATATGTCAGCAGCATAAAAATGTTCAAATAAAACAGACAATCATCATTCATGAAATGTCAGTCTGCTCTAGGCATACTCTGTGAAAGGACTCATTCACATGGGCTAGGAGTCGAGTGAATATTTACTTATGGCAAACTTCAGCTTAAAATATTTTCAAATTACTTGAATACCAAAAACTTGTATTTAAATTGTCTCCAATATTTATCTTGAAAAAGGACTTGTGCCCAAAACCAGTAGTTAAACAGTAGAAAAAGAAAACAGTTACACAGTAATAAAACTAAATAGCTGAATAAAAGCACTCCAGCTTATGAAAAAGTCTGCGAGAAATCATATAGCTGATGATAATCTCATTAAAAACATTACTATAGTTATGAAGAGTACAGCATAAAGTCTAGAAGTGTCTAAAAACCAAACTATACGTCCAAATTTCAGTATATACTCAGTGAACCAGTAACTGGTTGAACTTCACCTACTATATTAAATCAACTATGAACTCCACAGCACTCTACAAAAATCTGCAAAATCTGAATTCCTTTTAGCAAAAAATTCTCTCTGTCAGTGACACTTCTTATCACTATGTCAGTGTTTAGATTCCATATACTTCATGCACCCACAGACTTGCAACTACCTTCAAAATTTGAATTAACTACTTAAAACTCATTCAGGTTGTTGGTGGTCACTACTTCTTTTCTCAAGGACACACATGGAACTAAGAGATAGAAAAATTTTTATTCTGTCAAAAATTTGTATAAGAGTAATAATATAAAATGGTAGATAAATTCTTTAACCCATGAACCTAGCCAGTACATATGCCAGGTCTATTTCTGTCTTGTGAAACCTGTGCTATGTTCAACTGCATAGAGAGTAAAGTTCTACAAGTTCATCAATGTGAAAAATTTAAATTAACTTTTAATTTGTTGAATTAGTCTTGTGAATGTCAATAATGGTAATGTGGTAAATTGAGGAAAATGTTGGGGTTGATTTACCTTTTACCTATGTTGGGTTGCTCCTTTGAATCATCACAATGAAAATAGCCTTTGCTGCTACTGCAAATTAATGTATCAAACTGACAGTTCCACAGATTGTGTAATTTCTTACATTCACTTCCTATTGTATAGAAGTCTAAACATACTAAGATATTATTTCAACAGATTATTGTAAAGCAAAAATCCATTCTGACATCTAAAAGTATATCAAGGAACCTTAAATCCAAAACAATCAAAAATTCAAGAGATATTTTTTTCTTAATTGAAGTGTTAGTTGTTCTTACTATAATTTATGACAAAACAGGTGAAATCATGATTCTATTAATGAATCTTATTAGGACAAGCATACAGAGAGATATGAGGAATGACAGGGTGCATAAATGTTTTGTATATGCAAATCCAACTAGTTTTCTTAGGGACTATGTATTTGCTGATGTCATTGTGAAGCTTCTTGCTATCATCGGTTTGTGCTGACTAGGAGAGATTCCTTATCACTCAAAGTTTTCAAAGGGAAAAATGGCGATCTGAGGAACTGCAAGTCAGTGAGACTCACCACTGTATGAGACATATGAGGAGAGGTTGAGGGAATTGACTTTGATCTTGAGACAAGACTAAAAGAGATCTTAGTGTTTCTTCAGCTACCAAATGGAAAAGTATAGAGAAGATAGAGCTAGATTCGTCTTGGAAGTGCACGGTGGTGGGACAAGAGGCAACAGACACAGGCAGGAACAGGAAATTCATATTAGAGAGAGAGAGAGAGATAAAGTTCACAGTAAGATTGATCACACATTGGAACAAGTTGCTTGGACAAGTTTTTGAAACTTTGTCTTTTGAGATACTTCAAACTTGATGGGAAAGGCCCTGAGCTACCTGACCTGAATTGTCTTTACTTTTAGCGGCAGTTTGGGCCAGACAACCAACAAAGGTCCTTCCAACTTGAGTTATCATAGACTGCACCTATTCTATGACACGAACCTGCTTTCAGTTCTAATAATGTAATTGCGTTTCTGGTGAATAGCATTTCTGCATTTAATCAGTTTAATTCTCTGTTTTAAAAGGTTAAATACACACAATGGAACATTTAGTCAGTTTTCTAGGAAAAAACAGTCTGTGTAATTTTAGAAATTTGGTACATTTTCTTTATATTTATTGAATGACAACTATCAGTGAAACAGTTACCCTCAGCTGAAATACGCTTAAGGTGTCCTCCCAGAATGAGTCACTATATAGTTGTGGCAAAACATCTTTTTTGATGAGAGGGACATATTTCATCAATGGTATTCTGTAATTTACTGTTATAGATAAACCCGTCATGACCACTATGGGAATGATCCAAAACTTGCTGAAACTCAGACTCTTTCAGACTTCATTAAAGTCAGTTGATCTGTTAAGTCTTAAAACTATAACATATTCAAAATCTGGAATAACTTGAGTTTGGTGCTCCATGTGATTCAATGTAGAACTCGATTTGCCTTTTTTTTTTTTTTGTCAGCAAATGCAGTCAATGAATGTCATAAAACTTTTATTGCTAAATCCACTATTGATATTTTTCCTAAAAGGCATAATTCATCATAACTGATTGATGCATTGTAAATCAATGCATAGGCAGATATTGTTAAATGAAGAAAAAAAAAAACCAATGATTTAAAGACTATTCATTAATTGGGGAAAAAAGGCAAAAGCCCTAGAAACCATAAACTACATTTGTTCCTAATGTCTATTAGGTCTTCAATATATTTCTTATTCAGGAAAAGAAAATTAGTTTACCAGTCCCTGAACTGATTTTGTTCCTTGTATATCCCTGTACATGTGTAGGTAAATTGACTTAACTGGTTCTTATCCTGAAAAATCTAGATTGCTGTAACGTTACAACTACAGACCAAGATTAACTGTGGACCTTTTATTTCTGTAACACTCTTGATCCAGCAATCTGGTATCAATCCTTTGTCTATCAAAGAGAAAAAAAATTGTGAATAATCTCACATTTACACAAGGCCTGGGTAAGAAAGCAATTAAAAATTCCATTTGAACAGAGCTAAGAACTAATTTTTTTTTCCTCTGGATGTTTATCTTCAGTGGAATATACAGGAAACCTATAAATAAATGTACTATTTAATAGTTGGGACACCACATTTTGAGAGAAAGCATTCTAGAGTATGCAATGATTTTACTTAAGGCTTGTAAGTAAAGAGGATAGTCAAGGAAGCCTTGAAATCATCAAGCAAGTCTCTACGTGACTTGTTACTGTCCATTGCTCTTTTGTGATCCAGGTTTTTCCCGATGATATTGTCTTTTGTTAACAATTCTTAAGTGTCTGCAGATGGTATGTTAATTGTAGTCCTTCTGTTCTTTTCTCACTTTGCTTCCCCTAAATCCCCCATTAGATAGGAACCAATGTAATTATACAGTAAGCTATGGAATAACCTTTTCTCCACTATTCACAAACTCTTATAGAACAGATCTGTTTCTGCCACATCCAGTACCTCTCTGGAAGTTACTATGAGTCTAAGTTTATATTAATATATTATTGCATATATTATATGCCATTAAAGGTCAGTGAGGTGTTAAAAAAAGAGTATAAGGAGAACAAGATAAAAGCAAGAACAAAAGAAAATGCTTTAAGGCAGATAGCACACTATTTTCATATTTTAAGAGGCTAGCCTGGAGGTCCTATTTCAATGAAGCGACTGTAGTGCAATTCCCAGCAATATATTTTAGGTCAGATATTCCAGACACAGAAAATAGGACAGGCTTTGCAGGTCACAATGTGTCAGATAGGACAGCTGATTCTCTGAGTGACTTCTCCTGCAGGGGAGAAAACCTGAAGAGAATAAAATCCCACAACTTAGTACAGGTTAGCGTGAAGCAACTCTAGTGAATACCAATGACACTTTTGCATTATTATTTCAAAGCATGCATAAAATTCCACTTCAGGAATAATACTGCAGAAGTCCTGGTGCATGCAAACAGTAGCTGTCTGTGATTGCTTCCAGTGAACTTTGAGTTAGAGGAGCAGGAATGAAACAAGCTGAGGAGTGAAAGCAACTCACTGGAAAAATGAAAGCTACTACTCCTGGTAGTTTAATTGTACTGTGTTTGCTTCAGAAACTAGATATCTCTTGCCTGCAGCACAGTCACTGAAGATATCTAAATGGCTGAGAGAATAGCTCAGACATTACAGTCTGCAGGTTTGGTACTTAAAGTAATAATCTAGAAAGATCTGCCTAAGGTTTAATTGATTATTCTGACTCATCAGTATAATGCAACTTGACTGCTTCAGCACAAAGGAGAAAACAATATAAACAACACCAGTTCTGAAGAAGAGAGGTGATAAAAGCAGTGATATAAAAGATCATGTTTTCTAACTCATCTGAGGAGGAGGAAAGGAATGTCAGATTTATGACAGAATTTGATGATCCAGTGATATCCACAGGATGCCTCTGTGCCCTTAACACCTTGTCCATGCTTCTTCTGCTTATGAAATTAACAGAGTGATATAAAATTCTGCATATTTTGCTCAACATTGTAGTGTAAATTTTTTTTCCAGTGTTGCGACAGTTTGGGTCACCGCCAAGCATTTATAATTAACATTTTTATATGTCTGCCCTGTTTTGAGGACTTACATGGTACAGATCCTCTGTAATGGCCCTTTCATCCATTATGCACACTTGATAAAAATATAATTTAGAGTTAGAAAACGTTATACTAGAAAACTGACTATTGGCAAAAGGGAAAACAATCCTAGATATAAAACTAAGAATTTTCTGTTTGTTCAAGTAATATTTTAACAGTCAAATTAAATTGACAGTCCCTCTGTGACTTAAAGTTTCAGCCTTCCTCAAGCAGAATGGATGGAGTCAGATAGGTTATGAAAAGCCATCAGCGTCCCGAGATCTTTGCTGTGAATGGTCTTGGAGTTATTTTGGTGCAAGTCTTTATCCCAATCTGCTTCCTTCTCCCAGTCTGCTTCCTGCCACCCAGCTGAAGTTTGAAAGTTGGACATTGGCCTCCCCACGCTCAGCTGGTATCAGCTGTGGCAGACAATGCAGTGACTCCATGATTTTGTCAGGATGGTCATGCATGTATATTCATATAGTCATAGAGACTAAATGCTTTAGGTAAGAAGTACTTTATCACTAGAAAATTGTTACAGCAATGACAAACCAAAAGAGGTCAAGGTATGACCAAAAAATCCTGAGACTGCCAGGTTAGTACAAAGATTAGTGACTTAATAGTAATAGCAAAAGTCATATTTACTAAGCTGCAAAGACAACATATGACATACTCTATTTTGTATGTTTTTTTCATGCAAAATCATGAATGGGGAAAGAAGAAATAAAGTATGTTATTTGTCTAGTCATAAGATACTTCTAGAGATTCATTATTCAGATATTTTAGACAGGATATAAATGTTAAAATGGCTGTGTTTAAAACATCCCATATTACAAGTGACTGACAGCCATATATTTTAAAGCTATAAGATGATCACAGGGATTAGATTTTATATGTGGACACGTATTTAGAATTTAATGAGAATAAATTGAGTCAGAATTTACAGTTGGTGTAAAGATATCATGAAGCCAGATATTGTTTTAGAGGGGAATTCAAAGTAGGTTTTCTGGATTTTAATAATGTTTTTGATACTGTCCCTCATACCGTTCATCTGGACAAGTTGTCCAATTGTGGGTTCACAGTGTGCTGGGTGAATAACTGGCTGAAGGGCAGATCTCAAAGGGTTGTAGTGAATAGGGCTACATCTGACTGGTGACTGCTCACCAGCGGTGTTCCTCAGGGCTCCATTCTAGGGCCAGTTCTGTTCAATATATTTAGCAATGATCTAAACGCAGGAGTTGAATGCCACATTAGCAAGTTTGCTAATGATACCAAACTGGGAGGTGCTGTTGACTCTTTCAAGGGTCCAGATGACTTGCAGAGAGATCTAGATAGACTGGAGCACTGGGCAATCATTAGTGGCATGAAATTTAACAAGTCCAAATGCCAGATTCTGCACCTGGGAAGGAGTAACACCAGACACAAGTATAAATTGGGAGAGAAATAGCTGGAGACCAGCCCTGCAGAAAGGGGTCAGGGGGTGCTGGTTGACAGCAGGCTCAATAGGAGTCAGCAGTGTGCCCTGGCAACCAAGAGGGCAAATCACATGCTGGGTTGCATCAAATGCAGTATAACCATCTGGTCAAGAGAGGTGATTTTCCTGCTGTATGCAGCGTTGGTGTGGCTTTACCTTGAGTACTGTGTGCCATAGGTCCTTGAATGAATCCAGAGGAGGTCAAAAAAGCTGGTGAAAGGACTAGAAGGAATGTCCTATGAAGAGCGGCTAAG
>VZTL01044543.1:0-11743 GCA_013400535.1 Scopus umbretta | reverse complement strand
AAAAAAAGCTGTGCAAACAGCAGCTGGAAGGGAGAAGTGAGAATGTGAAACAACTATGCAGACACCAAGGTCAGTGAAGGAGGAGGTTCTCCAGGTGCCAGAGCAGAGATTCCACTGCAGCTTGTCGTAAAGTCCACAGGATGCAAGTTGTCCCCATGGAGCAGGTATCCACCCTGCAGCTTGTGGAGGACCCCATGCCAGAGCAGGTGGATGTGCCCTGAAGGAAGCTGTGACCTGTGGAGGGCCCACACTGGAGCAGGCTTGTAGCAGGAACTGTTGCCTGTGGAGTGGAGTCCATGCTGGAGCAAGTTTTCTGGCAGGACCTGTGACCCAATGAGGATACCCATGCTGGAGCAGTTCTTGAAGAACTGCAGCCCATAGGAAGGACCCACATTGGAGAAGGTCAAGAAGGACTGTCTCTTATGGGTGGGATCCCGTGCTGGAGCAGGGGAAGAGTGTGAGGAGGAAGGAGCAGCAGAGAACATGTTATGAACTGACTGCAACCCCCATTCCCTGACCCCCTGTGCCACTTGAGGGGAGGAGGTAGTGAAGTTGAGCCTGGGAAGAAGAGAGGGGTGGGGAGAAGGTGTTTCTAGATTTGTTCTTATTTCTCATTATGCTTCTCTTTTATTAATTGACAATAAATTAAATTAATTTAATCTAGTCTGGTTTTGCCCATGGTAATTGCTGAGTGATCTCCCTGTCCTTTTCTCAATCCACAAGCTTTTTAATCTTATTTTCTCCTTCTGTCCTGTTGAGGAGAGGGAGTGATAGAGTCACTTGGTGGGCATCTGGTGGCTATCCAAGGTCAACTGACTACATGAAGTCTAGGAAAACTGCAGTCTCTCTGATTTCATATGCAAATTTTCAAGTAGTTGCAAAATTGGGACAAAGTTTTGATGCACTAGGTTGTATAACACTTGGTTCTTGCTATTCTGCCCTGACCCTGCTTTACAAGAGGTATAACTGTTTCTTTGGCAGCTTCTCAACCCTCAAAATTACCATCCTTGAGTTTTAGGGCTTCAAAAGTGTTACCTGCTTATTTCTAACGGTCTGACGGTAATCTTCAGAAATGGATTCAAGAGCAGTTAGCAATATACAAACATAAAGATGGTCCCTGAATAACTTCGCTCTTGAATCACAGCTATAAGAAAGCATGGCTTAATAAATACCATCCAATTGACACAGACATTATTATCTGCTCCCTGATTTCAACAGCTAGCATTCTTAATTAGGTACCTGAATTATCTGTATTCTTTGGCTAACCCACAGCAACCAAGAATAAGCAGCATTCAACCTGTTTAGGAAGTCATTCTGGGAGCCTTTGGGAGGTGAGATATTGAGTGGTAACTGCTTTGCAAAAATTGATTATTTTTTTTTTAATTTATTTTTTTTGACTTGTGTCTCTTCTGAGGGGGAAAAAATCCTCTCTCTGGAAGAAGAGATGAAAAACTTGTTTCTTGCCTTCTCAAGTGCAATTAATGCAAGCTCTTCTACGTAAAATCAATGTTTAACACCTATGCTTATGGTTAACTTAAGATCTGCTAATATGTACTTGATACATAAAATTTGCTTTTTTAATAGTAGATAGATCTTTAGAATAGGTTAATACTACCTGTTGCTAATGTATACTGATCTGCTCAGTGGAAGTGTTTTAAAGTTAATTTATCTGATAGAAAAATAACTTTAAATGTATTTATTATTAGGCAAAGATGTAGGATGCTTTAATAACTTGATACTGCCCATTTTACTAAGCATGGTGTTTATTGCTGACAGAAATCCTCCACAGAACTCTAAAGAGAATTAAGCTCACTGTCATGTAGTTTGGCTATGTCATGTGCATGCTTCACACTGCATGAAGCCTTAATGACTTGTTTCGGGATTAATCCAATACTAGTAAGAAACAGGATTTGAGGTCTTACACAAAGCTCGGAGGAAGCAACCATCAGTTTCCTGTTTCAATTCTTGATACACGAAGAATCGGCAGAGGGGAATGACTTGATTTTCCTTAATCATGAGTGAACAAGATTATGAAGAAAGTGGGCCAAATCCAAGTGAGTCTCTTAAAAAGGCAATACCATGGTTCTAATGACTCTTCTACTGAAACAGCAGATTCTGTACTGCCAGCTATATTACAAAGAGTTTATAAAGAGCTTTTGCAGTGTGTTTTCATTAGAAGTAGGCTGTGCTTGATTGTAATAGTAGCCTAAGTAAAGGAAAACTATAATTTAGTAATGTTGATAAGGTAAGTGATGGATGTAGTATTCAAATCCTCCATTATGTAAAGAGGTTTACAAGGAGCTTAAGTACACCTCATTGTGCTTTTCAAGATAACTTACATAAATTGTGGTAGTCATTGATAAAAATAATGCAAGAAATTGGTGATATAGTAAATATATTTAGACATTTCTTCACTTAAACCCAATAACCTGCAACTTTGAAGTAGATTGCACTGAATTCTTAAACTCATCTGATCCAAAAATTCAGAGGCAAGATGAAGGTTAACCTAACAAGGTTATTGATACCTTTTCATAATTTGAATTAAAGCAAGGTTGTGTCTTTTGAAAACTCGAGTTTGTGGTAGAGCTCTAAAGAATACTTCTGTATACTTTTGGATTAGGAGTGGTATGAAATTAAATGTTTAAGATTGTCTGAGTTCTCTTTAGTTGCCTGCCAATCAAAAATTTGGATATATAGGAAGTAAATATGCATGATAGAGAAAATAGTTACAGCTTTTGCCACAGGTAGCTTTCTTGGATGTTATGCTTATATGCATCAGTTTTAGTGACTTTTAAACTTAATGTATTCTTACCACCAAAAACTTTACTTACCTTAACAGTAAATGTTTGTTTACCCTTGTGCAAACAGTATCTTATCTTCATATTCTCAGTTTGTGGTGATTTTGTTCTTAATGTGATCAAATACTAACTTAATGAAAAAGTTACTATCTTTTTTTATTAAAAACTGTTATTTTTCACCTGTATCTCACTGACTGGAACCTACTTCAGTGTACAGGGAGTGTGATTAAGAATTGCCCTTTGGAAATGATGAAAGTTTAGGACTTTTCTGTGAAGTATTATTCTTCAACTGTATTCTGCTTTAGGCAGCAGCATATAAAATCAGACATTTCTAGTGGGAAGCAAAACATTATTTTCACATGTACTTGTTTAGAGAACAGCTGTACCTTATCATAGCCAAGCTATCTTATTTGAGGCCATGTGATTCAAAAGTTTTAGATCATTCTCACTTCTTTGAACACCACCTGTATTCTTTTGCCATATAAGAAGAATTTGCTTTTATTTTTCAGATAGATTGTAAACTCTTACAGCATGACAGTAGACATAGATGCTTGCTTTTTTTGGGCAAAATGTTTTTGAATACCAAGGCAAATAGGAACATTTCTTGAATGTGAACAATAATGACAGATATAGTGTGGGACAGCAAGGAAGCAGTAAATCTGGAAAGGATTTAGGGGTCAGACTGGAATAGAATAGCATGAGCTTGGTTTAATGCTGTGGTAAAGAGGGCTAGCCTGATCTTTGGAGTAGAGGTTATGATTATACTTCTGTAAATAGCATGATTAAGACTGGTGTTAGAAGGCTGTATCTGATTTTTAAAGTTTGAATTTTTTTTTTAGGGAATGTTGCAGCAAAAATGCTTAAAGGTTAGGAAAATTTTTATGAACTTAACTGTTTCAGTTTTTCAAAAGGAAGCTTGAGATGATTTGATAAGTATAGTTACCTTCACAGATAAAAAATACTAAGAGTATTAAGTGCGAGTGGTTAAATTTGGAAGGTGTACTAGGATGTTACATCTATAAGTTTGAAAAGAGCCAAATTTAAATATAAATAAAGAACCATTTGTTTGAGATTTTTTCCAGTAATTAAAAAAAACTTAATCTTTATAAAGATAAATTTTATAGGCTTTTTTCTTATTTCAGCTCTGAAAACATCAAGAGATATGCTGATCAATATGTTTTTTCAAAGTTATAGGACCTAATGCAGAAATGAAACTCTGCAACCTGTGGAAAGACAGGAGATCAGATTAGGTCGTCTAATGCTTTTGTCCTTAATCTCTTGAACAGGCATCCTAGTGCAAAGTTAGGATCACTTAAATGATCATTTCTTCCTTCTACCCCAAGCCCTGTTCTGCCACTTTCCGTAAGGCAAGGCACCTGCTACACATTTTTTTCATACTCTACCTCTTTTGATCTGAGGTGGAGGAAGCTGACCACTATAGTTCTATCATTTAGTAATATTGGGATCAATGGTAAGGAAGTGGGTTTGCTTACACTGATTGTTCATTTCTGCATTGATGGTGTCTCTAGTGACAGCACAAGCCTTTGTGTAGTGGACACACAAACTCATCTGTAAAAAGTAATGGCAAGAATAAAAACAAAAGCAAAAAAAGTCTCTCCCAACTCAGCATTAAGCACACACCACTGTTGCATTTATAATAAATAGTCCTGTTTGTGTGAGGAACAGTGTGATACAGGAGCACAAGTGGGTGAGTAGTAAGCATGAGGGGAATGAAGGTCACCTCTTTGGTGGCAAAGATGGCTTCTGCCTGTTTAAGGTATACTGCTGGGTTCTGTCTTACATTGTATAAACTGGACAAGTTTGGATCAGCTTAGAATTTTTTAACTTATAACATACCTTAAAGTATTCTACCTGTCAATGTTTGAGGATCACTGATCTGAAACTTCTGAGGAGTATGAATTTGAACAAAGTGCTGTCTTTTGCCTGTGACCAACACTTTGAATAGTGATATGCAGACATATTTCTGACATAACAGTTCCACGCACCAAACAAAACTTAATGAGAAACCATTTGATGGCATTGGCAACTCTAAACATGAGGCTAGTATAACTCTGTGACGGTTTGTGATAACTTGTCTGGGTTACACTGCATCGGCACCTGGGGGGCTGGGGTGTGTGGGAATGCACATTGTGATCATCTGCATGAACGCTCTGCATATTGCCTCCCAAACTTGAGACATGTCTCCTATCTTCTCTGCTCTCTTCTACCTTCTTCTCTGTATATCTCGTGTAGAAAAGAAAATGTAATCTGTTGCAGCTAATTTCCATGTAAATATAGCTACACCCATTACAGTGCTTGAGTATGTGTAGAAATAGAGATTAAGAATTTTTGCATGTCCTGTCAATGCAGCAAATACCATATAGGCTTCTAGGAAAGGTAAATTAGTTATGGCTTCAGTTTGTCTACTGGTCCATCAGTAAGCACAGAGTTGTGCTATGGTATGTGAACACTCTATAGCAGATTAAAAATAGTAACAATAATAATAATTTGAAAGTATATATTTGGGGGGGGACACAGATTTATTTCTAGAGCTTAGGCTTTGGTCACCTTATGTTGGGTGGAATGGAGTGTCACATCAATAGGTGTTTTTTTGTGTGTATTGCAAGACAGAGGAAACACTATACTATAATCAAGCCCATAGAAGATTTTTTTTGTTGTTGTTTTATTTTGCCTTTTTTATGGATCTTTTAATACCAGTGGTGGTCCAAGATGAAATACTGGCTCAGACAGACTACTAATTTAGTCTAGATTTTTTTGCCTGTAAACCCTTATAACTTGAATTACTTCCAGGTATCAAGGAGCAGTAAGTATAGATTTTTTGAATACTTTAATTGCAGAAGCTTTAACTGGATTCCAGGAGACATGTGCATCTTAGAGGAATGCCTAAAACTACATTGGAAGTTACCATTTTTATTGTATGTTTTAACTTCCCTCCACACCTGAGAAGAGTTTGAGTTGATGCAATTTCAAAGAAGCCTGAGGGAAAGGTGATTTGCTTGTCAAGCATTGGAACAGGCTGTCCAGGAAAGTAGTTGAGTCACCATCCCTGGAGGTATTTAAAAGATGTGTACATGTGGTGCTTAGGGACATGGTTTAGTGGCAGACTTGGCAGTGTTAGGTTAATCCAACCTAAATGATTCTATGATGTGGTTATCTTTAAGCTTCCTTATAGAATTCAAGGGAATAGGGTTAAAACGTAGCTGTAAATGGCTTGAGTCTTACTAGTGGAATGAAGTACCTATTTCTATATTCCATGTTACCTCAGTGGAAGCAACTGAAATATTTTTTTTCTGTTTGCTCCATTCTACTTGATACTTACAGCATTTGTGAAAAGTGCAAATCCTGTCTTTTTTTTTTTAGTTCTGGTTTTCTAATTAATATCTTCTTTTGAAGAAGGGGTGAGCTAAAGGTTGGGATAGTAGCTTATTTCGTTAACCTCACCATAGTTGTTGACTGTGTGTTGAAGTCCTAAAACTAGTTCTTTCTACTGGATTGTGTAATACATCTTAATTTGAGTTATATGTTTGTAAGGTTTACTGTATTTCTAAGCATGTTAAATAAGCATACTCCTGAAGGTGGTGTTTTTTAATTTACAGGCAATACGATTTTGTTGACAGCAATGCTGAATACTCAAAGGAGCTTCTTTAAAAGTTCAGAATTGTAGGATTAGCCAATGAACTGCAGATGAGAAAGTACTTGTCAGTACGTTTTTGTGGTCACTGTTTCAGCATTGATTCTCTTTCAGATAGTTAAAATAGATAATGCTGATCATGTCATAGTATAAAAATACTGTACTAAACATTCACAAAATACAAAGAGACAACTGTATTAAAGAAATGAGAGATTTCTGTAGAGTCTGGTAGTGACAGGCTATTTTGAATACTAGCATTAGAAAGCTTTAAAATAGGTAGACTACTGTTTGGAAACACTAGGAAATTATTTGACAGATAGGAAACCTAAGTTCTGTGTTTTTTTTTCCATCTGAAGTCTGTTAGGTGCATTTGACAAGACTTCTTTTTTAGAGACATTGTGCTCTGAGCTTTTTCCTATTAGAGCAAAGCCAAGTAACTGTTTAGAAATACAAGTATATAAAGGAAGACTTCACTATTCTCCTACCTACAATTTAAAGTACTTAATGTAGAGTGCTGAGATGCTGATTTTTACCTCCAGAACTGGTAAGACAAAGCTATATTCTTTAACCTCAGAGTTGTGAATACTGGTTCATGTTGTTTGTTTGGCTACTCTTTTGATGTTTTGATTAGTCTAATGATACCTGCTGAAGTAGTAACTCCAGTGATATTGCACTCTGTATGAACCCAAAACAATACTTGAAATTCCCCAGCTCACTTTTGGAAGAGTAATCCTTTCTGAACGGAATGGGAAGTATCCTGAAGGGAGTACTAATATTTAGCTAATAAGTACAGCTACCAGCTGTCAATAGGCGAGAAAGTCAATAGAAGTGTTGTCTTAGCAAGACAAATATCAAGCAACCTTCTATTTATTTTAACTTGGGAATGTGCCTTGTAATGGATGTTTTGTTAAAACTGTAGCAAAAATAACATTGTCATTTCAAGGAATGGAGCTAAAAGAAAAACAATGTTCCAAAAATCTTGGTAAGAAAGTGCAATATCTTACTAAGAAGTTGTGCTTTTATGCTTTACCAAGATGATGAGAGGGAATCAGCATGTATTTGCTTGGGGACAGAGTTGCTTTTTGCTCTCTATGGAAAAGCTAACTGAACCTTTAAGTACGAATGAGCCGATTAAAGGATAAACACCAGTTTCTCAGACAATCTTTTGCCAAACAGTATGTTCCATGCACTGTGAAACATTTTGAGGTGCTGTTCCATGAGGGAGATTCTTTTGTGTTCACAGTGCTCCTTCTGCTGGCCTTGTATTAAGCGTTGTTGGAGGAGGGGGACCTACAAAGGCTGTAGGACTTGAAGCAATGAGGGACCAGTTATAAACTGTAGAGAACAGAAACATGAAAGCTGGAGGATATGGATAGAAGGAGATACATTGGATAAGAACAGTATTTGCGGATGAATTAATCAACAGTTCTTCTCTGGATTGTGAAATTAATTCTAGAACCCTAATGGAGACTCTTATGATAGTATACAGCTTCTTTGTCATGATACCAACAAGTATAGTGATGCTGTGACGAGTGGTAGGATTATACATCAGGGATGTAGTCACTCATCTGCTTGAGGGACTGCGATCTATTTCTGTCTTTATCACAACCAAGACAGTATTTTGTTCCTGGACTTCATGTAGGGAGAAGTGTCCTGGAGGGGGCAGACTGGAGGACAGGGGGAAAAGAGTACTTGTTCTCCAGCTTAATTCTGTAGTGAAGAGACTGTGTAGGGCTACTGCTGTAACTTGTGAATATAAGGGTGTTTTGGTTTAACCTCAGTCTGCAACTAAGCACCACACAGCTGCTTACTCACCCTCCCCCACACCAGTGGGATGGGGAAGAGAAACGGGGGGGGAACCACAAACCCCATGGGTTGAGATAAAGACAGTTTAATAGGATAGCAGAGAAAGATAAAATAATAATAATGATAAAAGAATATACAAAAGAAGTGATGCACAATGCAATTGCTCACCACCCACTGACCAATGCCCAGCCAGGCCCCGAGCAGCAATCGCTGCCCCCCAGCCAACTCCCCCCAGTTTATATACTAAACATGATGTCATATGGTATGGAATAGCCCTTTGGTCAGTTTGGGTCAGCTGTCCTGCCTATGCTCCCTCCCAGCTTCTTGTGCCCCTGGCAGAGCATGGGAAGCTAAAAAGTCCTTGACTAGTGCAAACACTACTTAGCAACAACTAAAACATGAGTGTGTTATCAGTATTGTTCTCATACTAAGTCCGAAACACAGCACTGTAGCAGCTACTAGGAAGAAAATGAACTTTGAATTAAGCTGAAACCAGGACAACAGGCAAAACCGCAGACAGGCAATGGCTTAAAACTATTTGGAAATGCTGATGTTGTGACAGTATCAGCACATAATAGCTTTTGTATTGTATGGGCTGGAAGGCAGTGAAAGTGATGCTATATTTTTTTTTGAGAGATGTGCCAGAGCAGGTCAGGGGAGCTACAGCTTAATGAGATTATTCTATTGCTTATTGAAATATCAAATATAGCATGTCATGGAAAAGTCCCCACAATCTTTATGAAATAATTCCTTTTACATTGTTCTTTCATAAATTCCTGCCTCAACTACTGGAATTGTTTTGAGGGAGTCGGTAAAATAATGAAAAGGTAGGTTGGGTTTGGGGTTTTTTTAGTTGTTGTTGCCCAGGAGGTTTATGTGAAGTTCTGTTCTCAAGTGCTTTTAAGTAAACTAGAAAGATGGGGCAGAGGAAAAGAGAGAGATCGGTGTATGTTTTAAAGAATAATAAGTAATAGGGAAGAGGCAGAACACTATGCAAAGATTAGATTATTAAAGTAAACTTAATTTTCTTAAATGTGGGTGTTGAGTCCATGTGTCTGGGACAAAGACACAGTGTTTTGTAGCCACCTCCAGTGTTATCTAGAACCAGTTCTTAAACCAGCATTTTCTGATTATTCCTTTTATGGTACACCTTGTCCTTTTTTTCCCTGTTGTTTCTAATTGTTGCACTTTTCCACCAGGGGATGGAATTGCCAGGGAAAGTAGTCCATTTATTAACAGTGCAGAGATGGACAGAGGGAACATGTATGAAGGAAAGAATATGGCTCTCTTTGAGGTAAGTTAAATACCCAAAAAAACCCTATTTTGCCTTTGATTGAGGCTCTGGTAGTAAGATGAACATGAGCAAACCCCTGTTTTCTTTCTCTCTTGAAATTTAATGAGGGGAAAAAATAAATTTTAGTAACTCTTCAGTAGTTTGGTCCCTGCTAACATTCCATTTCAGTGGATTTGAATGATGTAATAAAAAAAGTGCTAAGATTTTTTTTTTTCTTTCTTTAGTTTATCTGTATAGGCAAGAACAGTTAATTTTATTATGCATTGATATGAAAATATGAAAATAAGCCTTCTTGCATTTAAAATTTTTGGGCTAGGATCTAGAAATTGTTATTAGAGAAAGCTGCTGAAAGTTAAATGTAGTGGTTTTAACAAAGCAGTATCCATTTTTAAAAGGATTAGCAAATATATTATGTTGAACAGGGGAAATACAGACTTCTTTTAAAGCAGCAAAACTACAAATCAAACTGTGATAGGCCACAACTTCGTTATATTGTCCAACTACGGTGTAGAACATACCATAGCTATTTCTACTTTCTAATATAAACATCTACTTTATAATGCAAGTTTAATATCTGTTTAATTCACTGAATGACTGCAATCATTTACAGAAAAAAGTAGTATATTGATGTGGTACATCTTCATTGCAAAAGTGGCACTTCAGTTAAACTTTACTAAAAGTACTTTTGAGTTCTGCTCTGGCAGCATCAACTAGTCTTGCTTTGATGCTTGCTGTTAACAAGGTCCTTTCAACATTGTTTGCTTAGCCATCTTGCTGTTGCATTCTACCTACTATTTTCTTGTCATCCTCTCTGTCCTTTAAAATATCTTTTCACAGAGGACATGATCTTTCAGTTCCCTCTTTCTGCATGACCCAAGTAATGCATTTTTACTATTTTTCACTAAGCTTAGAGAAGATTGTGCTAACGATCAAAGTAGTGTTGGTCAATAATTGTCTATCTCTGTCACGTATGGGGTTTCTTACTATGCTTTGACAGAAGCTGTGATAGTGGAGCTTTGTCACTGAATTTCTCTCCTTCAAGCTCTATTCCATGAAGCAATGTCCAAAACTTCCTGTTGTTCAAATTAGCTGTTGTATTCCTCAGTGTTGACAAATTGGCCATCGCTGTTTTTTGTCCCTTGTCTCCTTTGAATGTATGCTTGCATCAGTTATTTTGATTAGTGGCTGACACTAAATCCTCAGCTGATGGTATAATGATGACTATCTTTTACATATCTTGGACCATGCTGTTATCGTGTCACCTTGAAAGCCTGCTAATGACTTCATCACCATTGCTGTTGTAGTGGTGAATCTTTTTGGTAGTATATATGTTTCATAGTATGTTTCCTAACAATCTTACTCTTCTCATGTTTTCAGCTGACCTGTGTTTTGAATTTTTGTACAAACCATTATGATGAAATTTGGCTATTAAAACCATGATTGTCATGACCTAATGCATAAGGCAGTGATGCCTTAGTTCTTGTCTTTCTGTTTGCAATCCTGATCTCTTGTATTCCTTCCAAAATTTATCTTGTGTACTTGATTGAATTCCTTGTTTCTGCTTTTCTTGGAATCATTTTATTGTGTATGCTTCTCCTGGATTTTATTATTTGTTTTAGCATGTTTTTGTTTTGTAGCAGGTATTTGGCTAAAGACAGGTGGGCTGACTTCTGTGTCAAGTAATATTACATGTGATATGCATATGCGCCTGTATTTTCAACAAATTTAGTGCTTTGGAAGTAGTATGCATGGTGTAAGATACACCATGAAAACCTGCAACAGTAGACTTGAGAGTGAGCCTTAAGTATCTTGGCACTTGAGCGAATCACTTGGGGCCACTTCCTAGACACAACAAGATGCTGGAAAAACACCCTAATGACTGAACCTTGCCAGTACAATCCCCTAAAACCTGTATTGTGATAGGAGTAGGTTTTTATAACTAACAATGGCCCTTTCTAGATTTCTAGCTGTACAAGCTGCACTATTGTAAGATAGTGTAAAAAAGTGAAAGAAATATTGCAAGATAGCCATGTACTGTTAAATTTCTAGAAAGATTGAGAACTCTTGTTCGGTGAAAGCTGACTGGTATTTTGTCGTGTTAATTTTTGGATTTGGGTGAATCAGGGCTGACCTGTTGAATATGTGTTTGAAGTACTATAATAAAATCATGACTTTAAAAAAAACCAAAAAAAC
>VZTL01044542.1:0-22719 GCA_013400535.1 Scopus umbretta | reverse complement strand
AAATAAAATTCAATCACATGATTTAGTTTCCTGCTGTCCAAATCCCAAAGAGTGAACTTAAAGGACAGATCCATTTTAAGAACCATCAGTTAGGCATCAAATACCAGAAAGCAGACTCAGCTGTCAGAGGATTTCCTGCAGAATATATTTCCAGTATGGGCACAGAGGTAAGAAGCTTGAAGCAGCAGTGAGTGGAGCTCTGGCAATTTCACATGCAGCCTAATTAAATATATTGAATGTGAAACTGGAATTTTTTAATTGCTTTTCTTTCTTCTTATATAGAAACACAACAAGTTATTTTCTATCTATAACTAGAAGAGGATGCAATATTACAAAAGCTGATTTATTTCTCTCTAAAGACACTGCCACCAGGGAGGAGAAGCTCTGTGGTGGAGAGCTTTGGGAACTTGTGGCTCGTTTTTCTCTCATCTCCTTGTGGGCAACCACGTGGCAGCGTGGCCAGAGAGCAGCGATGGCTGCAGGCACTGCCCCTTCTGGCAGGCCCCACTTTTGGGGTCCCCTGTCCAGCTACGGGGGTGGAAACGGTGCCTGACATGCAGGAACTCTGCAGAGCCTTTATGCTGTGATGGTATTATCTGTTCCTGCTAGGTCCTAGAAATTTATAGTAATCCAGACTCACTCAAAACTTACTTTAACTAACACAGCACTACTCATAACAACATTTGCACTGAAGTTGTATATTATATGTGTATTAAGGGTGATTTTACTAGAGAACAACCCTCTATGAATTAAGAACCTGATGGGCTTAGTGTCTAGCTCTGTTTGCCCCTGTGGAAATAATGCTGTGATCAAGAGATAACTCACTGTACAATGAACATTCCCATGTTCACTTAATCAATGTCATTACATTCAACAAATCTATGTAAATTTAAAACAATTTTCATTAGATTCAATCAGTATAGCATTTTTCAAAGTTTGAAATAATAATCCACATTCCTTAAAAAAAGCATCCCTGCTGTAATGTTGATTATATGACACTATTGTTGAAGCGACCGAGCCAATGTCTTTCTTTTAAACAGAAGGGTTTTGAGATGGGTTCTCAAAGCTCCAGTGGTGCATGAATTAATTTAGGATAAAGTCAATTGTTACTGCCAAAAATTGGCACTGATGGCATGAGATTGAGAAATTAAGTGCAGAAGTTAGTCCAGTGGAGAACTGGCACATTCATATTCTTTTTGGGCATCTCTAAGTGCTTACACTGCTGGACAGAGGCCAGCCCAGCACACCTACAGCTCCATCCCTGACCTGACAAGTTCTTGTAAACCAAGGACACACTGGACACAGGAGCACAACAGTGGAAATTACGCATGGTTTTCGAAAACCTTCTACGATGTCCTGCGCAAGGGGCCTGAAATGAGTAGAGGAAGGGAAAGATGCTGGGTTTGTATAAGCTGAGAAGAATTTGACTAGCAACTTTAGAAAGGAGACAAATAAAAGTAAAAAAAGTGGAGGTTTACAGCTCGTCTTGAAGGCCTAAAAAGATTTTAAAAGCGATTAGACATTGATAATGTGGCTAATCAGAACCTTCACAGCTACATCAGATCAAATGAACTTCAGTTATTCTGAGCAGATAATAAAGCATGTGGCTCCAGGCAGGAACCAGCCACAGTGTCAGGGTCAAGAAGCTTTCCCACCAATTGGTTAGTTAGTGGCATGGACTTTCAAGCATCTCAAATGAAAGTGGAAGGAAACAGGTCCCTTTTGGAAACAGGCTCAAGGTACTAGAAGAGCAGACCACCTTGAAATATCAATTTGGGCAGAGTTTGAGAAGAAGAAATCCTGCCTTACTTCGAATTAGCTGTCCTGGACAGTGAGAAGCATAGAATACATTTTTCTTCAAATTTAATAAAAGTTCTCCCATCTCAGAGCAATGCAATGCAGTGACGAGGAATGATAGTGAAGATATGGGCAGGGACATGTGTCAAATTAGTAATAACTAATTGGGAAGGCAATGAGCCAAGGGAAACAAATGAGGACAAATCCCTTATGCTAAGCTGGCAAAGGAGTTGTGACTGCCACGCTCTTCAGATATGTCCCCACACCAGCACTCAGTCTACGGGATGTTTAACTATCAAACTGCTGTCTAGTATTAACTGGTCCTGGACTCAAGGGCAAAGCCTTTACTGAAGTCTCTGATACACACACAGTTGGGCCCTAAAGCATCATCATCCTTAATTGAGCTGAGCCCTTAAATCCCCACACACCCATGAAAGAGACACTCCTCTATTTGTATTGTCAGAGGTGCAGTGAGACTCAGCATACCCTCGTGGGAGTCTGCTAGGCATGCTACTGAGATTTGGGGTTGAAAAGGATCATTCTGGGACAACACAGTTTTGTTGTGAACTACAGCCTTACAGATTCTGCAGGGTGAGAACATGAAAATAATTGTCCCAGGTCAGGCTAATAGCCCGTCTGTTACCTACTGGACTGATGGCCCAGAATCCTGGCTCTGAATGGGATCAGTAACCAACACGAGGGACAAAGAGTAAGCCAAGTAAAGGACAGATAAATCCTTCCCACCCCCAGCTCCCCAAATATCCAAGACCATTGAGTTTAAAAAATGTTGATGAATCTAGTAGTAATTCATTTTTCTACTCCCTTTATAATCCCAATTTAGCCACTTATATCCAGCCTCTTAGGATATTCCATTGCAATGTGTTCCACCATTTTGCAACTGAGTGTGTGAAAAAAAATACTCTGTTTTCTCAAATGACAGAGCGATGTCAAAGTATTCTCCACTGTCTGCCCATGTGTCTCCATGGTGTGTCTGCCCAGCCTTGGGCCCCAGACTTTCCAGCTTATAAAACATGCAAACTGCTCATCCAGTGCCTTTTCTGTTGTCCATAAGAAGGAGAGAAGAATTAAACCCTCCCACATATATCTGGACTAGACTCCAATTAAACTTATTTCAGTTCACCAATCTCTAATGCATCTTTGATCACAGCATATTATAAACTAACAGGTTAAAAACCAGACCCAAGTTTAGCACCTTACATGTGTTTAGGTCAAACCTGTCTTACAGAGAGAACTGCATCTATGAAACGAGTACTTAGGCTGCTTTACTGCATTGTATTTTAACCATAGAAGACTTGAGGTAGGTTAGTATTTGATTTAGAAGGGAGTTTTGTCCTTAAATGCTATGGAAAAGATTTGCAAACTGCTTCTTCCATCCTTCCCCGACACCTTTACTCTGTGTGTGCAGCAGAGCTAGGTAGAGCTGTATATACATACATCAGTAAGTTCCCTGGAGCAGACATGGACCTCTCCTCCCGCCTGGTCTGAACCTCGAACGGATTTCCAAAGGAGCGTTTTCTTAGCATGGCCTTCACTAGGATCTTTGAGGAAGGAAAACAGACCAGTGAGAACAGCCGGACTGACATATCACCCCCTTGAAGCTAGTTCAAAGGAGTCTAACAACAGCTTCTTTAATAATTCAACAGATATTTAACAGAATTACATCTAGAGCACAAACTAGAGAAACCCACGGAACAGCTATGTGAGTTCCAGGCAGTGTCAAGGCCACCCCACTTGGGTAGTGAACTCAGACCCCTGGATGCAGGCTGTTGCTGGCAAGAAGCGAAGCAAACGTTACTGATTGGCACTCATGGTGGTGCAAGGCCATGAAAAAGAGGCACCAGGGCTTTCTCCTGGGCTATCCTCCCAGGCAGGCACTGGGCAGAGTGCTGCCAGCTCTTGTGGGTTCGAAGGCAAAGGTTCTGCTGTCAAGGGGAAAGGATGGTTTTCAGTCCCCCAGCTGGCTGTTGGGGCAAGTGTCTATCATCACACCACGAGAGCTTTAAAAACAGGTCCTCATTGTGGTCAGCACCCTCTCCCCAGTACAAGGAACCCCCAAAGGCACCTGCATCATACTAGTTGCCTAGAGCAGACCTCCAGCTGGCTACACACAAACTGCTGAGAAAGCCCTGAACACCCACTTGTGGTCTCCCAAGGCTGGCAGGCAAGTGCCATCTATATACTCCACTGGCACATGTCCTCTCCCTGCTTCTCTGGCCAGGTCACCTCCAGGTTTGGAGCCTTCTTGCAACCTCTAGATTAATGAAACAAAACACACTTGGGATGCTTCTGGTGTTCTGGGATGTCTGATGAGAGACACCTGGTGGGTATGACCCTACAGCTTTTATGAGAGAAGCCAGATATAAACAGGACTGCTCCCATGATCAGGCCCTGCAGAGTCAGGCTGCTGCAGTACTCAGAGACACAGAAAGTTGGGTTGAAAGACCAAGTTTCTCATGCCAGGAGCACACATGTACCCTCTCCAAACCTCCTTCACTAGTTGAGAGCTTCAGCAAAGTATCACGCTCTTGACCCATGCAGAGGATGTGGTTGTGGTTTATACATACCACAGCTGGCAAACTCGGGATCGTTTTCACAGAGTTCTTCACCTCCTCCTCTGTCACCTCCACCACGGTACAGTGCTCTTCCTCCAGTGGCAGGGGCTCCTTGCCACCCTTGGTTAGCCACGGATGCACCTGCATGGGGAGGAACACAGAGATAGCTGTATGTCTCCCTTCTACAGCAGGGCACAATGATGCTGGTGACAAGAGGGAAACAGGAGCACAGGAGTTATTACGGGGTAAGCTACTGGTTGGTACTACTCCATTTTCCACTTACAGTCACAGTTCAACCAGCTACCTTGGAAATTGCTACAATCTGGTGCCTGGCCGGATGGCATTCCTTAATGCCCGGTGCTCTCACACCCACTGCCACTGACTGGCATCTTGGAGGAACCCTGCACCCTCTGAATCAAGTTTGAAATGCTTTGAAAAATCTGAGTTATCCAGAGCCTTTAATCTTTTTCTCTCATGTGCACACATTTCATCTAGAGTTACACACGCTTGCCACCTGGGAGAATCAAGATCATTTACGCATCTGCACAAACAAGGGTTTAGGTGCTTAAAATAGAATACTTGGGTCTGAGTACTGAGGATTTGTGCTATTGCAATGGCCTCCTGCCTACATAAATAGCAAAATAACACACTTTGTCACCTGGACACCATGTAAACCTCTACACACCCAAAAGAAGAAGGAGGTAGTTTCCCCACCATCCCTCCCTGTCACTGCCGTCCTGCTGTGGAAGGGAGCTGATGACAGGACAGGGCGAGGCTCTCTGCTACATACATCCAGGGCTGGATGGAAGAGCATCCTCCAGTGTTGGTGCTAGAAAGGCCTGCCTCACCCTCCAGGACAAGGAGTTTAATTAAGATGAATGCTTACTGCCTACTGCCGTTCCAATGAATTGGATGCAGGTGTCCAGAGTATTCTCCAAGGGCTTAACAATAAGCTTCTTTACAGCACTTAAGTTGCATTTTCCAAAGATCATTAACTGTGTTTACAATAACTCTTTTCAAAGGCACATCACCACATCCAGCCTTAAGTGAAAACAGTGCACTAAACCCTACAGTCTACCTGGGACTTCCAAACATTTCAGCTAGGGAGAGGACTGCCTAGCCATATGCTCAATGTTCCCCATACAAAATGATTTGCTTGATTTATTTTCACAGTGAACCAAACCCAGCTGGCAGAGGAGTTCAGATATCTGTCCAGCCTAGCCCCCCTTTTACTATTTTACAGCCTCCTTCCAGCTTTTGCCATGTTTATCTTCAATGCTAACATCAAAGATTTATTAACTATAAGTGATCACATACAAGAAGCAGCATGGAACTAATGCTCGCCAGCACAAGAACGTTTGCAGCCATGCCAGGATTTTATCTTACAAGTAAGGAACATGAAAAGGAAGAGAAGGGGAGTGTGAAAACAGGGGGAAACAAAATAGAAGGAACTCAGGGAGGAGGAGAAGGAGGCCTGGAACAGCCACTTAAAAACATCTGACTATGCAAGAAGCCAAGGCTGGAGCCCTGATGCCATGCGGCCAGTTGTATGCTACTTCAGAAGATCCAGCACCTGGCTCTGCTCTTCTCCCCAGAGTTCCTACAGGGCTCAGGTTTCCACATGCAAGAGCTGCCAAGTAAAAGTACTTAATACAGTTCCAAAGTGCTTCCCACCATCACTGGCTGTTACCTCCTGGGCATGGAGGGAAGGAAATCACATTTATTCTCAAAGTTCAACCTTCCTATTGTCAGATTCGGTGGCAAACGTGCTGGTGTTGGCCTGAGACAAAGCAAAGAAGAGTTGTGTGCTCCACAGAGGATGCTGATGGATCTTTCTGGAAATCTTGAGAGCCTCCAGCAGGTCCCAAGGCCTTGGTAGGGGGTAATATGAGGTCAGAAAGCCCAGGCAAAACCAGAACGAAGCCAGCTTTGTGAGGCATTGTGCTCTACCAGTCCTAGTCACTCTCTGTGTTAATAAGCATCCCCCAAGTAAAGCTGATAAAATCAAACTTGCTGCCTTGAGGCCATTAACCACGCAAGCACCAGAGGAACGCACTTCCAGCCCCAGTAACACAGGTCCAACACTGACAGCACAGGCTCTACAGCTAGCAGTCCCCATGGGAATGTCGATTCTCCCAGGCATTCATTGAGGATCAGCCAGCTTTTGAGTAATTTTAATTTAAATAAGTAAACAAAAAAGCTTTTGTCAATATTCCCCAACAAGCAGCAGCAACAGAGCTGTTACATGCTGCAAAATGAGCACTCTCCCTCTCTGAGGCAGCATGCCAGAGAAAGCTCCCAAAACAAACACCGGGAACAGCTCTGCCTCATTAGAAGGTACAAAACAACAAAATCAGCTGAGACAAAAGACTATGCTATCAATGTCCAATTTACCTTAATTTCAGGGACTGTTATCCTTGTTTCTGGATTTTTATCAAGCATGCGTAGGATCAGTTCCTTGAGCTCTTCACTTATCTGTGCTCTAAGTAAAGAAAATAGCAGTATGCAGTTAACAAGGGAATTGTAAGTGCCCAAGGCATGCGTAGTCCTTACTGAGGTTACTTAGTAGAGAATCTGCTCTGCTCAGAACGTATTTTCTCAGCAAACCCAGCTTGAGAAAGGAAGTTATAGTTAGCTTGGTTCCTTCTCAGGCATCATGATCACTGCTACAGGGTCTGGTTGTCCTGTTCTGCCCACTAACACAGCTGCGCACACTCAAAATGCAGCACAAGGAATCAGGTGAATGGATCTAAGGACATGTTGAAAGACAACACATTACAGGAGAATTTCAGAGGACAGATTCTGGGACAACAAAGTGTTATTGAGAGCAGAACTGGAGCTGGGCTCTATGATGCAAGAAGGGCACAACCTGATTTGCCAAACCTGCACCATGAGCAGCCATGTGCTGGACGAAACATTCCCATTTGACATTCAAGTTCCCAGCTAAGCTTGCAGGTTGTGTTAATTAAATTGCTTCTATGAGCACTGATGGCAGCCAGTTTGGTAACTCAGTATTTCCTACCTGTGTAGATCAGCTTTGTGGTAACAAAGTGAATGAATGAACAGACATGACAAAGAGAAACACATCTGCCTGAACCCAGAAGGCACCCTTATTCACATGGAGCCCTTGATCCTGCAGCCTGTTCCTCTAGTCCAAAGGCTTCAATGACTTCTGTTGCTAATGAAGCAGGCAACATCTTTAAAACACACTTAATCCGTATGATCAAAGTGCTACTGAAATAAAATGCCAGCATATGTCAGAATTGTATTAGGCAGTTGAAAGTCTGTATCACAAATGATTTTCAAGGACCTGTGTTTCTCCATGGAGATGGGATTTGGCAGCATAAAATGTCACTCCCCAGCAGGGCTGGATTTCCGACTGAAAACACTGATGAGGACAAGGTACTGTGCCCACCTCCTCTGCGCCCTCCCCAAGCAGAGAAGGGAAGAAACTATCATAAACCTAAATGAAGACCATATCACAGTAAGGGATATTTTAGTCTGATAAAAAAAGAGCTGCTATTTAATAATTTATGAATACTTTATGTGGACTTTGGTTATGGGATCTTTAACAACCAACCACAAGGAAACGCTGCTCGTTCAAGGGGAGGGGGCAGGAAAGTGGGTTCAGTTTAAAGTCTGAACACTTTCAGAATTGCATCAAGGGTCTGCAGTACACAGGCAATATGGTCCAGACAAGGGGAATGGCAGGATGAGTCCCCAGAGACTTCCCACTGCCTAGGCTGCACTGCCGGTAACAATTTAGGTGGGAATGGGAAGAACTGTGCTGCTCTTGACATGAGCTCCAGGCACAGAGGACCAGCTATGGGGAGTGACAGTGCATTTAGCAGCTCAGTATAAAGAGATTCTTAAGGGAAGACCACACTGAGATGCAGGCAAGAGTGTTTTTAAAATACCTAACGTCAGATCTGTGCCAAACTGGCAACGGCTTTATTTAAAATACAAGAAATAGAATATATAATCACCTAGCATTTCTGGGCACCAGACTGATTTCCACACAACACAGGATTAATGTCATAAGGAAAAACCCTGTAAACAGGATCACAAAGTTTCAGGTGGGTTATAACCAGGTAACAGACCACATCACCCTGTCTGTTTTTCCTTCTTTCCATTCTGCCATGGTGCATGCTGCATCTGATGGTATTTTTCATCTGAAAAGCCTGTACTATCTGGAATTCTCACAGTCATAGTGCTGCAACAGCTCTCGGGGAAAAATGCCGAGCATCACAGAGCTCAGCACCCATTTGGGAGGGCTGCCAGCACCATAGATCAATTTACAGGGTGCCCGCAGGTCAAAGAACATTGTCCTGGACTTCAGCTCTTCACCAGGAGGGACTACGCAGAGCTCCTTGCTCTCTTAATACATGTATGGACAGAAATTTCTCCACTTTGCTTTTTAGTCATGCCAGGATCATGAGGGTGTGAGCTAACCCCATTTACCTCATGTCATGCCAAGGATTCCCTGACATGAATGAGAACTCCACAGTGATAAATATTTATTCCACTGTCTCTAAGGGAAGGGACAATGACGCTGGTACAGTCAGCTCCATCTCTGTCCTAAAGGTTGTCAGGAAACAGGCAATGAGTTTCCATGGACTGTCTGCAAACAGGAATGTGTCTTGTAGCCATGGTGAGATAAATTGAAACCAAAATATTCCTAACTGTAGTGAGGTTCTAATTCTGTGGGAGGTCAGGGTGGATCCAGTCCTGTGAATTATAGCTTTATGTATGTCTCTGTTACTGCCTTTATCTAATAAATAGATGTCATTTGGACAGCTGTCAACACCCAGTAACTCTCTGCTCCTCCAACAGCCTAACAAGGGGTGCAGCTTTTTTTAAGACTGAGAGAACAGGTCATCAAGAAATCCAAATAAATCAGGCAGCCAAATTATCGCTGAAGGAAATGTCTGAATGAGGAAAAGGTTCTTAGCACAACCCAGTTAGCCCATTAAATGCTAATAACTTACTGCAGAGACAGATGGGAACAGTCACTTGTAAGCTGACTGCTAACCCAAATATATGATGGCTGAGAGAGGGATGGGCATTTTGCCATCACCCAAGCAAGCAGAGAGACCATGCCAGGGAAACAAACTACTTTTTTTTTTTTTTTTTTTCCCTGCTGTGCTGTCAAGACAAAGTTCTGCCCCAACCACAGGGCAACTGGTGGGAATACAGCAATGTGGCATGACCAGCCTTTGTGCTCTTAATGCCTGAAGCCTGGTTAGCTTTAAAACCTCGCCAATGGCACAGGGCTGGCTTGCCAGAGTTTCTCCATACCCACAACTGGGGCCTGTGTTTGCCATCAAAAAAGTGGCCTGACCTTGTGGGCACAGGTCCGTGGTAGGTGTGTTCCACACAGTCCTTTGTGTGGGCTCCATCAGCCTGAGCGGAGATGGCTCCATCTGAGCTATCTTCAGTGGCTGTGCTGCATAGTCAATAACGAGGTAAATTAATACAGCCCATGGAGCCTTGGGCATGAGTCATCCCATCTAAAGCAGATGTCTAAAATAGGACATCCTGAGTACCCACTGCTTTCTGCACACTCAGAAGGAAGTTTGGGACTGCCAAGGCAGAGGTCTGGCCCTTCACTGTAGGTGTCTAAAAATTCAGTGAGCATCTCACAAATAATTAATGTAATAGATGGTGGATATGTATCAGAAGCTGCCTGACAATATCCCTCCCTTCCTCTCCAATACCAGATGTGCCTTTCATTAGAGTTTAATTTCTTCATGCATGTTTTAAATCAAGTCATTTTATCCCTAAGTTCTTATTAGAATGAATGATTGGGTCAAGAAGGTAAAAAAGCCTTCGCCTGACTACTGTGCTGATTTGAGAAGGCAGATAAGGAGTTCAGCTTTGGCTACTTCATCTGACAGCAACCAGCAGAAACAAATTAATCGCCAACAGAAAGTCACCAGATACCTAAAGATGGAGGAAATACCTAGGAGAGGCCAAAACATGATGGGAAAGTCATGGTGGCTTGGTGGCAGAGACTGAGCACACATTGAGTGTGATCATCTCCGGCCAGGCTCATCTGACAAGACCACAAACACACACTGCCTCAACGCTGAACTTCCCACTGCTCAAATGGCAGGTGAGTGGCCTTGACTTGTCCCCCCTCACCACTGAGTGCACCGTTGTGGGTTAGAGGATGCACTGTGACTGTGCAGCCAGCCATCCCACCTAACACAACCCAGTAGTCTCCACCATGCAGCTCTGATGGTGGCCAACAAAGGTTTCCTTCACTGACCAGAGTGGGAAGGGAGGAGGAGCCTCACNGGGGTTAAACCACAACAGTATCAAATGAGTAAATTGATTTCTGGTGGTGGTTTTTTTTGTTTAGTTGTTTGGTTTTTTTTTTCAAAACTAGTTCCAGTCTACCAGCACACAAGACAAACTCATATTTTCCTGGAGTGTGTTAGAGGAGGGAAAGGAGTGGGGATGAACCTAGCTGTGATTGTATCTCAGGACAAGCCACTTTCCATCAGACACTTCCCCCAGCTCCAAGGTGAGTCCAAAGAAGCGGCATGTGTTTACTTAGACTGAGGTCTATAAACCACATTGCTTTTGAAAACGAATACATTGAATAATTCCAGAGGCTACCACATGGGAGAAACACAAAACCCCAACCAAACCATGCTTCCACCATCTCCAGGGTCGAGTAGCTGGGGCAGAACTCCCTAAAGCCATACTGAAACCCCTCCACTTCCTAAGATTTCAAGAGACATTTCCTTTAATCCTTATCTGTACAATGTGGACACAGAAGCAGCACAGGCAGCTGTAATGCCTCAAAAACAATATCAGCCCAAAACACACATGAAGGACCCAGGAGAACACAAAGCTCCTCACCCACCCTTGTCTGTCCCTCCATGGTGACTTACAGGCATTTATGCTGCACAGTGAATAACCCTGAAGACTAAACTTTATTTTGCAGTAGCTGACTAAAGTTTACTTACTCTTCTGGGAACTCTACAGGTTTGTTCTTGATCCTGTTATGAAGACCCAGAATATATTCATCTATAAAAGGGCACTGTAAAACAAACAAAAGATTTTCCAGTTGTCAGGTATTTTGGCACTGCTTAGGTGTTTGTCATTCAAATAACAGAAGTATACTCTCTCTGTGCACTCTCAATTTTATATGGAGATGGAAATAAATAAGATCTCCCTATGCACAATAACTTTATTTATTCCTTATTAAATAATAAATGCAGAAGAACAGCAGAGGGACCTAAGGAATACAAAACTGGATTGGGACACCTCACTCCATCCAGCCTACCAGGTGACCATGAGCTACTCATTTTCCTTTTCTCTGCTTCATGTTTTCTACCTGCAAAATGGATATACTGATATCATCTGGCTTGTATCACCTGCTTTGAGGTCACCCTGTGACAAGCATCATTTGGAGCTAGGTATTACTATTAAAACACCTGGTTTTCCACTGTAAATTCAGATAGATGGATTCAAAGCATATTTTTCTCCAGCACAACTTTTCACACTGATTTAGACCTAGATTCTGGCTCTTCCTACCTAGCAGGGCAGGCAGGACTGACAGGAGACTAACCAAGCCACAGTGAATACTGCGGGAGATGCAGGAGCAGCATATTCACAGGCCCTATGAACATCTGCATCAAAACTGAAGGAGCAGGTACACTTGTTTTAGTGGGCTGTGGGCTGCTGGTAAGCCCTGCCCGTGCCTGCCTGGCCAGATTAAATTATAAAATAGGTACAAAATGTACAATATTTACAGTACAGGGTCAAGTGGAACAGACAAATGTCTGTATTTGTCTTTATATTCCCTCCTTCTTTCCACCAGTGCTTGCCACAATAGGAAAGCAGTATCACCATAAGGGTATACCAGAATATAAAATCAAGGTTATACCCCATCACTTGAGGATTTGGTCCCAAATGAGACATCATTATAGACACAGGTCAGAGAATATTTTCCATCCTGACAACTTAGCGATATCACACCAGCAGTGGAGATAGTTCTGCCTCTGCCATCTCCCCCAGCCACTTCTTACCCCCAAGCTTGATGCCTTATGCCTGTGTGGTGGGATCTGCAGTGGTCCATGACTGGACAGGAGGTTCAGGTAACATACCTGCACACACAGACTGCATGTACCTGCTGTACTGTTTGCCCTGGGATTGCGTGGGTGGGACGAAGGGCTTCTGACCACAGGAGAGGAAGAGAGTCATGACAGAATATGGAGTTTGCAGACAGCAGCTCTGAAAAGCTGGCTCTGCCAAAGTGGATTCCATCTGGCCCAGCTCAGCTATGGCAGACAGAGCTTCCTGTAATCTGAATTGCCAAAGTGCTGCAGTAGCTTGGGATCAAACCTATGCCTCTCTCCATGCTCCGTCTGGCTTGTTTCTAGATACAAATGATATGGATAACACCCCAACAAACCATTGTTGGTGCTACTGATGCTGCTCTGGGTTTATAGCATGAACAACTGCTCTGAGTACAGGGGCCAACTCGAGAAACAATCCTTTCCACAGATCACAACGTCAGTTCCTTCTTATCCAGAGGGTGATATAGGAAAATGGGAGTCTGCAGAATGTAGGTCTTTGTTTCTAATATTTGCCTTTAGAAAGGAATGAGTCAAAAGCCAGGTCGGCAGACACTCCCATGCAGGGCATGTGAAAGCCAGCTTACCTTCCCATAAACAAAGCAGTACAGGGTAATTCCCATGGCCCATACATCAAGTGCCTGAAAGAAAGCATGTACAGGTAGTAAATGAGATGCAACACAGAACTGATCTGAATGAGCTGGATTTTCCCACTGACTCACAGAACATTATTCATATGCAGTTAATATTTTCTATTTTATTGTGCAGAGTCTCTCTGAAGTTGGGCTCCTAAAGGCATCTGTAGCACCACTGGGGAATGAGGACTGTGCTGGGCCAGATGCTGCCACCCTTGTCCTTGCTGTGGAGCACAGTGACCAGCAAGCAGCTCCTTTTTACAGGAGATGACACCATTCAAGGCTGAACATCAAAGAGGAACTGAATCTCGAAAGTCTTCTTCCAGGCAAAAACCCCGCACTAGACCCTATTCCCACACCTGCATCACAGCACTTGGCAGTGCCCCTCACTTTCAGTGGATCAAGAGATGACCTTGGTGCCCAGCAGCCCCCTGTGTCTCTTGATTGTTTTGGAAGGGAATCAGAAGTTTCCTCCTTTCCCTTTGGGCAGGGAAAGGGCTCTAACATGGCTCCTGTCTGGGCAGGGATCCACAGCAAAGTCTTTCTGCCTTCTGTACAGAACAACCAATGAAAGTTTTGCCTGGACTGGACACAGAATTAGAACTTTGGTTTACTCAATAACCACCCCAGTCTCTGTGTGGGCAACATGCAAAGGATGTGGGTGTCATGCTGCCCTTTGTGCCATTTCTGGGGTCCCAGGAGACATCAGCTGTGAGCAAAGACCTACCTTTCCACTGAAACTTTTGCCAGTGTCTGAAATGGCCTCTGGTGCCATGAAGGCTGGTGTCCCTGCTGTGCTGGAAAGCTGGGCATCATTCCCTTCAAATTGATTGCTGACTCCAAAATCGGCAATTTTGACGTGCCCATCATCTCCTAAGAGTAAGTTGGAAGGCTTGATGTCCCGGTGTATGATCTTCTGGTAGTGCACTAAAAAAAACAAAACAAAACAAAAAAAACAAACAAAAAAACACCAAAAAAACCCAAAAAACCAAACAAAACCAGGAGCATGGTCCGTCACAGCAGCAAACAGACCCAGGGGAAACCTCTTCAGGAGGATGAAAATAAAATGTGCAAGCTCAGGCACACCACTCAAAGCTGCTGCTAGATATGCAGTATAATGTAGCAGAAGTGCCATTTCCTATAGCTATTCCTTTTCGGTGCCTCACTGGGATGTATACTGGAGTACAAGACTCAGAAATACATCTATCACCACTAATTATGCAAAGAACAGATATGAACCCAGAAACAGCCGAACCAGAGGGACCAAGTAGAGAAGGTAATCACTCAAGTCTTCCAAATTTGCTTGGCCTCATCAGACCAGCTGGACTGGGCAACTTGCTGTATTAAAGGTTTATGGGATCCAAATAAAGAAGTTAATCTTTAATTTGTTTATTTTGAAACTGCAGTGCCGTAAAGCTAATCAAAAGGGGCAGAACCACAGGCAGAATGAAACAAGCCCAGAGCAGATATTTAGGCAAAATAAGACAACTAGCAGCTGAATGCCAAGTCCAGCCAACAGCTCAGAAATTGGTGGGTATTTCCAACTCAAAAGATAACTCTGACCAGGGAGCAATCACCAGCTGGTTGGTGCCAGCGCAGACTAAAAAGCATTCTCTCTCTAGTCATACTTTGAAATGGGGCCCAGAGAAATGACCTCAGCTTCTTCTGTATCACCCTAAATCCCCAAAGCTGCCCACCACTCCAACCACTTTTGCACCCAGAGCCGTGGCCAAACCTCTGCCACACAGTCCTTCAGAGCAAAGGCTGCTCCTGCACGTGGCCCTTTGCTCTGTGAGGCTGCAGCAAAGACTCCAGCTCTGTCCCGGCTCCACGAGGCCAACTGTGGGCACCAGCTGAAACGCTTATACATCCAAAATGAAAAAAAACCTGGCAAAGAGCTTGGAGGGTGAGATGCACTGAAAACAAACAAAAATCTCTCTTGCTACAAGCTATCTGGGAAGCAATACTGCAGTTGCAAGAGAGCCATTTCTGTGCCACTGAGTGAAGCAGCAGCAGGGAGTTGTAGGAAAGTGTCTGACTTCTCAGGAACATCGAGAACAAATTTAAAAATCAAAAAAACAAGTTTCAGAACATGAAATAACCCCAAAAGCAGAACTGTAGAAAACCAAGGAAACTACTGAACAGGAGAAGTTGTCCTCTAAGACTTCTTAGAGGACTTAGACTGCCCTTCCTAGCAGAACAGGGCCCCTCATCCTCCCTCCTCCCCCAGCCCCAACCACCATTTTCACATTTCCTTCTTGCAAATGGAGCATGTTTGTTTTTATACCTCCCCATGAGCGCTTTTCATATCTCTTAGGAAACATGAAATTGGGTGGGGGAAAATGCTGGTCTAACCCTTTTCAGCTTTACAAACCTGGTCAACACATTGCCACAAAGGCAGCCTGCCTTACAAAGCTTCCTAGCTTGTGTTTTAGGACCAAGAAAGAACAAATTTCACATAACTGTTCTGCTCTTTTCAAGCCAACCTTCCAACAGGCCGTGTCAGGGCAGGAGAAGTCAGACTTGCAGATACTTTTTCTGCAAAGACCTCTCTCTCCTTAGTTTAAAGCATTGCTGGGGGATGCTGTCCTTAGAACATTAAAGAGCTCATCTGGAAACCCAGCAGACACAAGCTTGCTGGAGAGCACTGGCGCTTACATCCTCTTCCAGATGTGCAGCAATTGCGTGGCCATGCTGTGATGTGAGCCAGTTAACGCTGTAACAGCCCGGCTAGACAGTCAGGATAAACACTGAAAACCCTACAACAACAGTAATTACGAGGAGACATCTGCTCCACAGCAAAGCTGGTGGCAAGCTGACATTTCATTATGGTAATATAGGGAGAGCAAAAAAGTGAAGGGGGGAGTGAATTTCCCCTTCAGGAGCTGATGAGCTGCCTTTCATGCAGGTGTCTGGTATCATGCCTGATACCACAGGGCTGAGATTTCCAATACCTCTAAAAAAATTACAGGCCACAAATATATGTGGGCCATACAACTCCATCCCTAGAGCTAAGTCTGTGAAAATTGAGGGAGTTACACCAGGCAAGCAGGTACTCTAGGCTTTTTATTATTTCTTCCATACAGGAAAGTAAAAAAACCAAAACAAACCCACAAACCAATTCCGATATCAAATAACTGTTTATCTTGTAAAACACGTTCCCTGCCTTTGCGCAATCTAATAAAAAGCAGAGGAAAAACACGTGCCGTTTGCCAGATGCTCTGTGTTTGTTCAGTGCCCATCTCAGCCTGGTACCCAGCAGGTCTGGGCACTGCTGGCTGTTAGGCACAGGCGGAATATGAATGTTGAACAAAGAAATAAGAAACACATCCTTTGCAAAAATCAAAGCCATCAAACACTAGGGTCAATGAACATTTGCACCTCCCAGACCAGAACCACCACGTGCCTGATGTGAGCACTTGGGGATAGTAACAGTCTCTGACCTCTACTGCTCAGAGGAGGAAATCAGCACAAGTGCCTGCAGGGCAGAGGAGCACAGGCTGCACCTTCAGAAGTGTGCCTGACACATCCCAGGGCCTCGCAATGCAGTGTCAGCCAGGCACTTCTGCAAACCCGGCACGCAGTTTAAATAACAACAAACTGGGATGGGAAGAAGATGGGCACAGAGAAGTGGTGGGTGGCCAGGTCAGGAGCAGCAGTGCTGGGAGCAGTGTCCAACCCACACGCCATGCTGCTTTGCCATGCTGTTTGGGTGACAGTAGTGAAAGTCTTGTGCCAGCTGGCTCAACAGGCTTGAGAGCTGCAGAAGGGAAGGAGGACTGCTCATCTGCATGACATTAGCACCACTAAGCACAGAAAAACTTCCCACCAACTTCTGCTGTGAGTCCAGATCTCTTGCAGATAACGCAATTGCAGGGAGAAGGGCAGGGAACAATTAATTCAGCAGGGCTGGCCAAAGGCCGATTGGCCAAGCAGTGGGACATGCCTGCAGTGACAGAAGCATCACTGCCCCACACTGTGAAAGAAGCCCAGGGACAGCTGTCTTGCAGGAAAGGAACTCATTAAACCAGTATGATCTGCATTTCCAGCACAACACACAGAGGAAAAGATGGTGTTATCCCCATGGAACTCCAGAGGGAGAGCTAAGCATCTCAGAAATAAAAGCCTACCACTAATGATATCCTCCAGACTGCTAATGACTGTACAGAAGGGACAACCACACAACCCATGGAGCCACCCAAGAGGAGCAGGTGACAGCCACAGTCAAACACAATCACCAGCACAAATTAACCCTCTGATTTCACTGCCTGAAGCATCTCGGAGTGAGTTCCTTCCCTCTGCAGATGCAAGAGCTGCAGTTAGGAAAGGCAGCTTCATTAGGATTGCTATTGAATGTCACTGGAAGCCAGGACTAGAGGTCTCAGAAACAAAACACTTGTCCTGTCCTTGGGACTAAGGACAAGTTGTGACACAGCCACTAGCAAACAGGAACAGGCTGCATCAGGCACACTAGAGAAGGAAAAGCACTTTCAACATAAATAAACCCCCAAATGTGCATTAGAGGAACATAAACAAAATATCCGTATCACCACACCTAAACTTGCTCCATGAGGGTTTGGGGATTTTCTTTTAAACCAATCCATGACTCCCCTTAGTTCTCCCCATGGGGAAATGGTGGGAACCCCTAAGCTGAGCTTCCAGAGAGAACTTTCAGCTACTCCGTGTGCTCCTCAAAGAGACTGGCCACAATGAGGCACTGGGTTTTTTTTGCTTCTGACATTACAGAAACAGTCACAAAACAGGCAGACGTCAGCCCCGGCGAGACTGTGCTGAGATCCATGCCACCCAGCCATGGGGATGTGGGTGCTGCATGCCTGCAGCCTTGGGAAGGACCATCCCATTGGTGGTCCCCTCCCAGGCTCCATGCCCCACACACAAGGTGGACATCAACAGCTGAAAAACACTCATTCCCATGCAAATGTACCTGTCTGCATCCCTCCCAAGCTTAAAATCGATGCTGAGCCAGCCAAAGCAGAGTACTTTACTGAAGCTGCTTTGATAAACTGACAGAAATGATTCCACTTGTTTCTTTTGCCTGGAAAGGATTTTGCTCTAAAAACAGAGGTCAGCAGCTCACTGGAACAACTTCCTTGGGCTCCAAGATGCTCTGTGCTTTCTGTACTGACAGACCAGATACAAAGAATAGATCAATACCTCTTCATAATGAAAATGAAACAAAACAATGTAAGATATTACAGAGCCCTTAGGAGAAAGTCTGATTGTGCAGCGCTCTGTTAAATTTGGATTTATTAGACCCATCTTTCACTTCAGTGGAAAGGTAACAGTATTTCAGACCTATTTGCATCTGAATAACAATCCCATGGATTTCTAGAGCATTGTTTAGGCAAAGTTCCCAAAGCACTTTAGAAATACTTGTTTGCTAAATCTCACAGCCACCCCATGAACGAAGCAGGTATGACAGGTGAGGTCACATGTACTACATTTCCATCAGAACTTGGGTTAGAAAGTCTGACCAGGCATATCCAAAGTTGGACTTAATCAAACCCTAGAGCCCCAGGGTGCTTAGAAACAAGGGAAATCATGCCTAAAAGTCTAGACTGTCTCCTGACTTTGGGCATGGAGCGCAGGCACCAAAGAAAAGCCTGCTGAAGGCTGGTGCTATGTGGTGGAGAGACACAACCTCAGAGGAGGATTCAGAGCACTCAGGGTGTGAGCAACAGTTGGGAAAGGACCATCTTCTTCTGTCCCTCTTGATTTCAGACAGAGCTTCTAGCAGATATGCTGCACCTACTGCCTATAGCAGCTGGGATGAACCTGTACTTGGGTGTTCAAATTCAAGCCCATATGAAACAACTACCCAAAATAAAATGTCTCTTTGAAAACCTGGCTTTTCAGGGCTTTGTTTTGTTTCTTCATTACAATGCATTTTAACTTAGTTGGTATTAGCAGCATTGATACAATTGTTTGGGTGTTCAGGTACAAAACAGAGGAATTCAGAGTTTCTCAGAGCAACAAGGATATGGGGTGTGCTGCACTGGGGCTGCCTGCTTCTCCTGCTTTCAGACCTTCCCAACAGGGGCAGAAAAAAAGCACCCACAGCTTCATGAAAAGCTGCCCATGACCTTGCAGCTTGTCCTTATGGCAGACCTTGTCCCAGGACAAGGCTTTCTCTGAAAGCCTCTCCAGTGGCACACCTGGATTGCTTGCATCCTTTCAGCAGTTTCAAGGCAGTCTGCACCCACCTCTCCCATAACTTCATCAGCACCACAAACATGTTTTTTCACCTTGGCCCTAGACAACAAGACAGCATGTCTTTAATGCCAAGAGACTGTCACAGCTTCCTGGTGGTACTCTGCTGTCCAGATGCCTCTGAGCCTGTAAACACTCTGGGTGCTGACTGTCCAGGGAATGAACAGCTTGTTTGTACTTCCAGATCACAAGACAGGCCCATTTAGGACACCACTTTGGCACACACTGAACATCGTATCTGTGAAAAGCCAACGGGGTGACGTGGGAATGGTATTTAAAGAAAGCATAGGCTTATGTGCCTCTGAACCAGGGTCAGTGTCCCTGCAAAACTAAGCTTGCAATAGTCAGAGCCAAACAACTTCAATAACTACAAAATGAAACTCTTGCAGAAAGCCAGTACTCCAAGCATCATCACTGCTGTTAGCACACACATCGTCCCCGAGAGGATCTCACAGTTTGGCTGTACCCAGTCACTCAGGAAGGTAAGGGGCAGGGCCGAGGTCCTGGAGCACCATGGCTGTAAACTGTGCTGTGGTTTAGAGATCCTGCAGCACTTGTATTACAAAGCAGTGTTCAGGCAGGGGTGAATCTTTGGTGGCTGTGGTACAGTAGATGGGGCTGGAGAAAAAGCATATTTTGGGGAGGATCTCTGCTGCTGGGCCAGCTGGCTTCTGTCTGTGTGTGCAGCACACAGCCCTGCCTGGGCTCTCTGCAGGTCTCCTGCCACTCTGCCTCGCTGCTCCATCACTGCTCGTTAGCAAAGCCCCGCTGAGCTCATGATTTCTTTCTGTTCAGTCCCTTGGCTGCCTTCGGTGGGACAAGCCAGCTTTTTTCACAACATGCAACTCATTTCATAAATGCTCCTCATTTCTATATACCGCAGGCTATTCGGGGACTAAATAGGCTTTCCTTTTCATTCAGAAGCAAACACCTGGGGAACTGTCTGCCTAGATTAACAGCCAGTGAAGACCAAGAGGAAGCAGAGATAGGAGTGCTAGAAAAAGACAGATTGTTCCTTGGTCCTTTTGAAAAAAAGGTGCCTTTCACTGCATTCCCTTCTGGAAACCTCAGAGCTCCAGCAGGTTAATACCAACTTATAAGAAGCCCATTGAAATATTATACATGTAAAACTTCGCAATGCACTGACACATCCTGCTATTTACTGAGGCTGATGATGAATTATACTTGATTAAAAACAGAATCCCATTCCCATTCAAGGGCAAAAGCAATCCATATGGTGCTACTGCAGAGTCTGCTTAGTATTACTCTCACATCACCCCTGTAGCAAAGAAATGATTTAGCACCCTCCCAAGGAAACTGCTGCACCACCATCCAGAGCTTGAAACAGAAGGCCACTCTTTGAAGCAAGCCTCTGTACTTGTCAGCAATGCTCTGCTGAGAAAGAACCGGAGGACATGGATGTAGTGGGCTGTGCAACCTCCTTCCCATGCTCAGCTCATTGCAGGGGTTTCATGTAGCAGAAACACCAAAAAAACCAGCTCTGATTTTCTCAGCTCTGTTCATTATTTTGCCACTCTCTTGCTGCATCCATCTAACCTCTGCCACTTGAATATGTTGCTTAAGCCCAAGTTTTGCAAAGAAGGATGTCAACACCCAGCACTTCCCAGTCCTTTGGAAGAGTTCAGCTTCCATTTGTGCTCCATCTTCAGCACCCTGTTGCCCACCGCACTCCTGGCAGAAGGGGTAAGATACAGGATACTGCTGTTAGGAAGCAATGGGGAAGAAGAAGGAGAGTTAGCTTTGCCAAAGGCTGCCTTTCTATACCTGTCCTCCAGCCCATGTGAGCACACCATATTTCCCCAGCCACAGAGGATTTGGAGAGCCTCCTGCCCAGCTACACATGTGCCAACATTCAAGGGACCATTGGGAAAGTGAGCAGCAGGGTACGTACAACAAGTACTGCCAAAACAACCTGCGAAGTCTGTGCTGCGGGATGCATCAAACCCCAAGAGCAATCACTTACGTAACTGCATCAAACAACAACAACAAAAATCAAACTGCCTGATCTTTCTTAAGAGACTCTAGCACATCTCTCTGATCTGCTCCACCAGCTAATTAATCTCACTCTTACACAAAGTCCTCATTGATCAGTATCAGCAATGCTTGCAGCTACATGAAAGGTTTTTTATTTGTTTTTTTTAATCATCTAACTAGAGCTCTGCAAGTGATAAAACACAAGCCAGCCCCTCTTCTCCTGGTGGTGTCATTTATAACACCCAGCACCTTGCAGCTGTAGTTGCAGTGGAGAGCCCCCACCTCAACATGCTCCATTTTGAGGGGCTCTGAACTTGCACAGGCAAGAGGCTGGAGCAGGGAAAGAGCAGGTCTCCATTCCTCCATTCCACACACAGGAACGGAGGCACAGATGGATCACGTAGCTCACTGGGAGTCACAGGAGACCATGCAGCAGCTCCATCACAGACTGGTATCCCAGCTCTGCTGGCCCACGCCAACATGAGGTCTGAGGAACTCGCCTCTGCCAAGAGCCAAACCAGATCAAACACATCTACACCACTGATGCTTGAGAGAGCCTACCCTCGGCTTAGGTTGCAGTAGATATTCTTCAGAATAGACAAGCCCATGTTGACTCAGAGGTTGATTTGTTTGCTTAAATTTCCTTTTAAGATAATGGAAATTATACTCACATATTGATGATCAAGTAGATTAATTCTTATCTCAGAAAAGCCAGCTCTGATCTGCACGTCAGGAACTTCTCATTATTGCTCCAGGCTTAGTGTGCAGAGCTCCAGAGCATCACAGACTTCATACAGGCATCAACTGCTGCTGGAAAGATAACTTCCCTATGGCTTTAGCTGCATGTCATGATCCTCCCTTCAACCCAACAGCGCATACAGAATTGACACCCTTAGTTTCCCTAGACACAGTTGCAGTAATGAAATTGTGCATTTTCTACAGAGAATGCAGGAAATAATGCTTTTTCTTCCTTTCAGCCACACTGACAGCAACTGTTTCAGCTTCTCATGAGCCAGGTAAAATACTGAGGTTGCAGCTAAATAGCAGAACTCGTGTCCCAATCCTAAAACCAAACTGGGATACCTGTCTGGCATATCCCTCGTCTTTTGATGGAGTACACTTCTCTCACAAACTCTTCTGCAGCTCTCGCATACATCTCCTGCCACTGGAGAGAGGTTTAAGGTATCTACTTCTGTGTTGAACCAAACATCTGCTCACAATAATGAAAACATTGCTAGCCAGCCTGACACTGGAAGAAAATCCTCTCGTTACACAATTCACCTGGTACTGGTTTCCACTGCCAAAACAAACTGGCATGACACCAAATTCACCTTCACTCAGCAAACCCGTTTACTGTGCAGCTATTAAATGTAAGTCACTACTGAGTCATAGAATCAT
>VZTL01044535.1:0-15621 GCA_013400535.1 Scopus umbretta | reverse complement strand
AAGACATTGAGGTGATGGAGTGTCCCCAAAGAAGAGCAACAAAGTTGGTGAAGGGTCTAGAGCACAAGTCTTATGAGGAACAGCTGAGGGAACTGGGGTTGTTTAGCCCAGAGCAAAGGAGGCTCAGAGGAGAGACCTTATCGCTCTCTACAACTACCTGAAAGGAGGTTGTAGCGATGTGGGTGTCAGTCTCTTCTCCCAAGTAACAAGTGATAGGACAAGAGGAAATGGCCTCTAGTTGTGCCAGGGGAGGTTTAGATTGGATATTAGGAAAAATTTCTTCACCAAAAGGGTTGTCAAGCATTGGACGGGGCTGCCCAGGGAAGTGGTTGAGTCCTCATCCCTGGAGGTATTTAAAAGACCTGAGGATGTGGCACTTAGGGACATAGTTTAGTGGTGGACTTGGCAGTGCTATGTTCACAGTTGGACTCGATGATCTTAAAGGTCTTTTCTAACCTAAATGCTTCTATGATTCTATAATTCTATGAAATAGCTGCCTTGAACAAATCTATGTGAACATGTTTTGAATTTTCTGTGCCCTCACGAGACTGAGACCCTCCCGTTGTGTCTCCTTAAAACTTGTTTTCTTACTCTTTTCAGTGGAGCACCTTGTAAATCTTTACAAACTTAGGAAATGCAATATCTATCCTCCCCTAGCCTCCTCAAAAGCCCCACCCCACAGCAAACAAAGAACTAGCAAAAATTTCTGTTTCAGGAAAGAGAGTAAGTGCATGATTAACCCTTGACACTGTTATGGTACTGTCATTGATGTGTTTACATCATTAAGCTCAAGAACCTGATAAAGAATCTTCTGTACTAGTGATTTAGAGTATAACAGAGAGTCTGTTGATCTAATCCTTATTACTATGTTAACTATATCATAGGATATGTTCACAGTCATTGCACTTTCACTTTTAGATGTTAATATTCCATGGAACACCTTTAAAATAAATCACTTTTGCAAAGACTGAACCAATGAATGCACTTTTTTCCACAAGTAAGTACAAATTGATGGTGATGATAGCATTTAAAATAATATTCTAGTGTATGTGTATACTATGCAAAATCTCTATTGATTAAATTAGAAACATTATGTGTAAATATATTATAAATAAAAACTCTAATGATTGTATGTAGTCACACCATAATATCAACACAACATCAGAACATGAACACAATATCATAATATTATAATAAAGTGTATTACAAGGAAAATAATCAAGATACTAAAAGTAAAGAAAATAATTATATATTACATTTAGTGAACTTGAAATTTTTGTTTGTACCTGGCTAGTGGTATCATCAGCTTGTGATGTCAGTGTTCATACCTTTTGTAGGGAAAAAGTATTGTAAAAACAGTAGCATTTGTTTGGTTATTTAGTGGATAAAAAGAATCATAATGGTATCAAACTTCATAATATGTAACAACCCTATATGATTGAAAGCCAAATTAAAGCAAACGAGTTTTTGTAGCTTAACAAAGACATTTAGAATAAAATGATATCTTTAATATGAATTCAGGTGGGAAGTAAAAATTCAAGATCAGGAGAAAGTGAAGGAAGAAGGAAAGAAAAACACTGATCGGGGTTATAGATGTTCTGTCCTGGACATTGATGAAACAGTCATTACAGACAGAGATGGCATCCTGTGAAGAGATGAATTGCTGCTGCTGCTGCTACTTTGCTGAAGGTGCTTTGAAATGGAAATAATAACAGGCTTGAATGTTCTGACCAAGCAAGGTTGTATGCAGAAATCAGAGCTGTACTTGGCAAATGATAAGAAAAATTGCAATCAAAGCTGGGTGGCAGAAGTGCAACATGCATGTCCACAGAAGAATTAGAATTAGGCAATATGGCAAGTATTTAGAAATGAAAATGTTCAAAGGCATAAATGAATTGTTTTTGTTAGAGAGAGTTCAAACATAATCTTCACTAGCACAGGACTGCACATAAAAACTCTCTACTGACATAATCAAGTTTGGACTTATACTGGCATCTGCAGTGGCAAAATCTGGGCTAACCTGCTTTTAGGTTGAAACCTTTCTGATAGTCACAGAGAAGTGAATAGGAAGTAGGAAGGTGAGCCACTGACAAAATTCTGTAATATAGTTGTATGACGCAATCATGGCATCTCTGGGGCTTGCAGTTCTTGAGCAGCTTTGAAGTGTGCAGTGTCAGGGGTCTGAATCAGATGACCCATCAATTATACTGAGCTTCTGGAAATGGAGGAATCTCTAGTGGACTATGGGGCTTGCTTTGGAGCTGTGACATTCTGGAAAGCCCGTCCCTGAGATATAGAGGAGGAGGCCTGCCTACCACATTAACTTTCTGGCCAGCTCATGAAAAGGCTGTCAAAATTGAGAAATCTGGGGTTCAATAAAGTAGTGTTTTCCAGTGAAACTCTGCCTACAGTGCCAAAGCTCCGTTTAAACCTAATAAACATTTATTAACCTCCTTCAGGCCAAGTAGCTGAAACCACTGAAGACTCTGGCTTGAAGAAAAGCAGACCTGAAGTACAGGCAAGGCACGTGTGGGGAAATTTCACCAGTTCTTTTGGGGAAATCCTGTAGATCAAAACTGAAGAGAAGAAAGAGCACCAGGTATAACATAAGGAATCATTGGGAGCATACTAGAAAAAAGGCAAAGAAGAGATTCAGGCCAGCTGGAGACTGAGTTTTTTCCTAATAGGAAATGGAGCTGTGAGTGGAAGGAAACTTATTTTTGCTTTTTAGTTCCTCCTTTGAGGAAACTGCTTTTTTGAATGCTTTCATCTACATGTCCCCAAACTTTGGCTAACAATTTTGGTCAGAAAACAGAATGGTACCATGCTTTCATTTTGTGGCAAATTTGTTAAAATAGGTATCTTTTAACAGAGACATTAGAAAGACCATTAAGTATAAATGCTGACAAAAGAGCTGTCACTTTGCTGTTATAATACGTTTATAGTAAGGTTATGACATGAGCAAGTTTGGGATGTTTCCTGTTTCACTTAAAATCCCTTTCTTTTGAAAATAAGAAATCTACCAAGTCTCATCAGTTTCCTACAACCTTTGGTGACAATTAATTTGGAAAAGCTATTTGTTTGGAAATTTTTTTATCTGAGTGTTAATACTGTGTCACTGACCTGTAGAAAGTGACAGACATACTATTACACAGCAGTTTTCAGACTAAATTTGAGCCCTTTGGAGAACGCAGAATGAATCTTAAGAGAGTGAAAGAAAATCAGGCAAAGCCTTTGCCTTTTCCCTCTCCACTTTGTTCTTTTCCCCCATTTCCAATGTCTCTGAAAGTTTTGGCTTCCTTGGCAGTCCAGAAGACATTTTCTTGAAGTCTGTGGAGAACAGAGGCATGGGACTGAAGGCACAGGCTGCTGAGGGCTGCGTGCAGACAAAATGATGGGAAGAGGTCTACCACGTCCTTACACCTTCCCTTTCCCCTGCAAAGCAAGCCAGGCTATGTGAGCATGGCACATCAGGGTGGCTGTCTAAGCCATGTCTTTGAGATGGTGTAAAGAACCCAGTTGTCTAGGCTAGGGCAGGGGAGATGAGCAGGGCTGGTGCAGACTGGGGAATGGATGGGAGCATCTGGGTGAACGGGGACTCCTCTGAGCCAGCCCTACCAAAACAGGGAATTAGCACAGACAGGGAAGGAGTCCTTGCTGAAATCCAGAGTTCAGAGGTTTGTGTGGGTGTGTGTGGCTGGGACCCTTCAGTATCTGGGAAACAATTTAACTGGATAGTTTTCTGTATGTATATGTGGGCATGTGGGTTCCTTCTCTTTTTTTTTTTTTGACGGGGAGGGGAGAAGGTGAGGTCAATACATTATTATCTTCAAGGTTATAAGTTAGGGATGTAGAGATTTAAGGTATCTAAGGATTTCAGGGAGGCCAAAGAAAGGAAGAAGTGAAGGAGAGAGCATAATACTGCTGAAAGAGGAGCTGTCAAAAAAGGTTGAGTCCTGGTGCTACAGTGCATTAACAAAAACAATATTTATTTCTTTCTTACCATAAGCAAATACAGATGATGTTTCTGATAAGTCAGTGAAGAAATAACTGTTTGGCAGAGAAAAATGTCAACACGAATAATGCTTCATAGATTTGTCTGAAGTGTATCTATGCAAAGTAGAGATAAATGCTAACATTTTGATGGATTGTGACAGGTTTTAATATAAATAATTATTTAGTAATTTTTTCATACTTAAAGCTTTTTTTTTAATGTTTCTGCTTAAAGATAACTCTCTTTCAAGTATCTACAAACAGGTACCTAAAACTGAAGAAAGGAGAGTGTGGTATAAAGCAGAAATAGATAACAGACCTCAGGTATTTGCAGGGATTTTTGCTCTCTTTCTTTCATCTTACAGCCACTTCCTTGTCTTCCCCAAATTTCTGTCCACTGTGTTAGTCTTCAAACTACAAAAAGTTCTTTACCTGTAAAAAAATATGACCAAGTGCAGCATATACATTCAGTTCGTTCCAGGTTTCTGAGGTATTTCACCAGTCCTCACGATTCATGAAAAGCTGGTAATTTTGTGACATGTTTCTTAATAAATGCAAACTAACAATGTGTCCTGGTTTTAGCTTAATTCGGAGTTCATTTTCTTCCTAGTAGCTGCTATAGTGCTGTGTTTTGGACTTAGGATGAGAACAATGCTGATAACGCGCTGATGTTTCGGTTGTTGCTCAGTAGTGTTTGATCTAGTCAAGGATTTTTCAGCTTTCCATGCTCTGCCAGGTGCACAAGAAGCTGGGAGGGAGCGCAGGCAGGACAGCTGACCCAGACTGGCCACAGGGCTATTCCATACCACCTGACGTCACGCTCAGTATATAAACTGGGGGGAGCTGGCCGGGGGGCAGCGATTGCTGCTCGGGAACGGGCTGAGCATCGGTCGGTGGGTGGTGAGCAGTTGCATTGTGCATCACTTGTTCTGTATTTTCCTTTATTATTATTATTATCATTATTATTATTATTACTTTTTTTTTCCCCTCTGCTGTCCTATTAAACTTCCCTTATCTCAGCTCATGGGTTTTAGGTTTGTTTTTTTTTTCCCGGTTCTCTCCCCCATCCCACCGGGGCAGGGGGAGGGTGAGCGAGCGGCTGTGTGGTGCTTAGTTACCGATCAGGGTTAAACCACAACACAATGTTTTTTTATTAGATCAATGGAATCTGAATTATTGTTTCTTTTACACTGTAATATATTAAAATATTGCTTAAAATTTTGCTTTGCTAATGAGAGTACTTAACTGCTGTATGGCCTCCTTTACCACATGTTTCTTTGACATCTTAATCACAAGAGAAAGAAGGAAGACTGTTCTGTTACCCTGGTTTGCTCGAGATGTATTTAGCACATATAAAGCTGTTTTCTGTATCTTTTCCTCCAACATACTCAATGGAAGTAACAGGTTTCCGATAACAGCAACTAAATCTCCCTCATTTTAATTTTTGAAGCATGGAACACTGTGGAATTTAGCATGCTAAATAACATTTTCAGTTATCTTTATCACTAAATGACATACAACTTCAGAAGATGAAAAAAACAAAACCTAAGCCAAGTTCCTCAAAAATCTCCTGGCTGTCACTGAACTACTTTCCATTCAGTCTTTGAATGAATGCCAGTCTATGGTGGCTCAGAAAGATAGACAACAGGGTGTTGAGCTTCATTCATATGGGGATATTTTAAGTTTCTGTGAGTGTATAAGCATGCATGTCTCTGTGCAGTCAGCACCAAGCATATCCTAAAAATGGTGCCATCAAACTATTTTAACATTCATGATTGATTTTCCCTAGCTTTTCATGTGAAAGCTTCTCTCCTTTTCCATAGGTCGGAAGACAAAAATAATTCCAACTCAATACAATTTCTGTTGATACCACTCAAGACTATTGGAATGTGTACCTATCCCACTTCAGGTCAGAATGTGATCCACCCGTTCTTTTTATATGAGTAACCCGGATTAAAATCAAACCTCATCACACCTGTCTACATAGGCAAATAGAATTGGATCATTTATGTTCCATGCTGTTAAAGTGGAGACCTTAAAAAATTACAAGGAAACTATATTTAACAAAGATATTTTAAGATTCTTTGCTTCACAACTTTTGTTTTCTCAGTGCTTCAACCCAAGCAGGAAAGAGTGAGGTGATTCATCTAGGACTCCCATTTCTTTTTAGTGACCTTTTCTTCTTAGCTGTAAAAAGAAAAAGTTGTTTTTTGGTGTACTAATTAACTGCGTGGAGGACATAAGGAAAAAAAAATGCTGCTTGTGTACCTCTTCATGTTTTGCACATAGATCATACTACATGTTGTGGTTTCTTCTCTTTTTTATGTACATAGATATATCTATTTATGGTCATCAAAGAATAAAAGGAGCAAACTATGGTAAGATGAATTAATCTTGAATTATTTCATTTATTCAGTGGAGCACTCATTCTATCTGAAAGCTCTCAGATAGACTGGTATTTTATTTCTATATAAGAATTATCCCACCACACACTTTAATCCAGTACATGAATACGACTACCTATTGTGAATGAATGGAGGATACAATAATGAGAAAAAGTACTAAAAAAAAAATCCTTTAGGAAGATCAACATATTTTTTACAAAAAAGGACAGATTAGAGCAATTCCTGAAGTGAATTCGCCCTGGCATTACAAGAACAATGGTAGCACCAAAGCTCTCTTGTCTGGAACTTCTCTTTGTAACCTCATCATTTTCTGCTATGGTAAGAAGATTTGAAAGAAACTTTAAAACCTATTGGGTCTTTCTAGAGGGACACTATTATTTCTATAGATGGTTAAATCAGAGGGAGACATTTTGAAAATAGTAAACCTGGTGTGAATTTCCTATTGGTTCCTATTTCTTTTTTCAGCTGAGAAGTAAAAGAAGAAAGTTAATGTGCAAATTTCTGCTGTACTTGAACCACTGTCTTTTGTTGATGGCACTTCCAAATTATGTGTGTACGAAAATTTTATTCTTGAGGTGCTGCAGATAGGGACAAAAAGGAAAAAGGGAGGAATAAGAGGAACATAAGTTTTGAAAAAATGATGTAACAAAATGGTAAAATTAAAAAAAAAAGGTAATGTGTTATGTTGGAAGACATGATTAAGGAGAAATTGTTCATAGTTCTCTCCCCTTATCTTTCCATTGTACTGGTAATAACAGACAGAGGGAACATCAAATGGGACACAACTGGATTCCACTACAGACATTCATGGTACACGTGAGTTTTCATTGGGGGAATTCAAACAGCTTTACTGAAGTGAGTGTTGCTGCTACTACTTGACATAGAGAGAAGCATAGGAACAAGAGGACAAAGTTAACAGAGGGTACATTCAAAGTGATTGTTATGTGTGAAATGACTTAAAGAGAGGGCAGCTCATACCTGCTTCTTTGGGACAGGTATGGAGAACGATTTTAGGTTTTTGCTTTTCTCTCACTATTATTTGAGCTTAAGAGGATTACACCAACCTGTTCCTTACTCCCATATCATAATGGATTCTTGACTAATGGTCACCAACTAAAAGGCATTTTGAAAATATTTTTTGCATCTCAAGTTCATTAATAAACATCATGTAATATTGTCATTGTAATTCTGATTGGCATCAGATAATCATACTACTCCCTCAATGACACAAAAATGAAATATTTTTTCCTTACACATTTTTATGATCTATGTAAGCCCTGTGAATTAGAAAAGTAAATGAAGTATTTCAATAAAATGAGATTATGAATTAGTCTACAAATTATTTGGGCTTTTCTGCTGTCTGATATCTGCTAATATGGGAAGTTACCGGAAGCCTAAATATTCTGCACTTATTCATTCCTGTGAAAACTCCTGAGGTAAACAAATCCCATTGACCAATACCAGTTTGTGAACAGATTCATCAGTCTAGCTCTCAGGCACTTTACAGACATACCTTCTATCACATTCCCATCACTTACATTTTTTCATACTTGCACAATAGATCTGTCTGTGCTTACATATTGTTAGGTCAGTCAGTCCAGTCACAATGCGTCCATGTTTACTGTTTAATATTTTCATCAATCACAGAGACAGCGAGATCAAACGCACCCTCAGCAAGTTTGCAGATGACAGAAAGATGAGTGGTGCAGTTGACATGCCAGAAGGACAGGATGTCATCCAAAGAGACCTGGACAAGCTGGAGAGGTGGTCCTGTGTGAACCTTATGAGGTTCAACAAGGCCAGGTACAAGGGACTGCACANTGATTCTATGATTCTATGTTACACCTGAAGACTGGTTACAGTCTATAATTGGGAGAGTCTTTTATAGTGTACAGAGAAGAACACCACCACTGACAAAATTCCCCATAAACTTCCCACATATGCCCCAAATCAGTGGAAAGGCACGAAAAGAACATTTACAGCACCCACATATACTGCACTCAACTCTTTCTGCATGGAGCATGAAAGTGGGAGGATCAAGATCAGAGAATACTATGAGTTCATGCAGCCAGCAATGCAAGTGCAAGCACTTGTAGGAAGGACTGGGTAGAGATATGGCCTTATGCAGGGTCAAAAAACACAATGCTTATGCAAGCGCTGTGAAGTAGTATACTGCCGACATCCAGCACATGTAAATCCTCCTTTATTAAGGAAGCAGCTTCAGTAAGGCAGCAGGATTTCTCAGCTCCTCCACCCTCTCCTGAGCTCTGCAGTAAGCTGCAAAGCGGGCAGCAGAAAGCTGAAATGACAGTTGCCCTTTCAGAGCTGAGAAGTTTAGAGAATGGTAGGTGCCAGCCAAGTGTCTCAGTCAAGATTACTGTTGTGTAACACTATACACGATAGAATTGAAAAGAGAAAAAAACTGAGCTAAGCAGCAGATGTTGCTGTCTCTGGTCTAATTGCTTTCTACCTTTACATGTTTGGATTTTTTTAAAGTGTGTTCTAATTTTAGTCTGATGAAGAGCTTTGGCTTGGTTTGGTTTGCACATGTTCTGCTCTTTAAACCTCTCATTTATTTATTGTTTGTAGCCTGTAGAACTGACCATATTCTTCTTAATCATTGCTCATGCTTGCAAGTTTGATAAAGTTCTTCAATGGTTGAACCTGGTTTTGAAGTCTGTGCAGCTGCGACAAAGGAGGAACAACCCATATTCAGAAAGATTGTTCTGTAAGAAATGATTAAAACTTTCTGTGACTATGTCTAACCTGTGGGATACAGACATGCTTTCCATTCCTGGATCTGTGACTTGTTTCCTTATATATCTTAGACTCACCTCCTGCCCTGCATCTTTTTCCACTTTTCTCACTAAGGAAAAATAGTTGTGCTCCTCATGTAAAGGACAAAAAAATTTATTCCAGTCCTGTGCCTGATCTGAATGATCACAGGACCACCATTAAGGAGTGTCCTGCAAAACATTTTATGCAAAACTGTTGGGATCTAGTAAAGTTGCTCCATTTTATTCTTAAATGTTTAGTATAGAAGATCACAATTAAATTGACACTTGATTGATCACTGTACATCTATGTACCTCCATGTACATCATCATGTACATCAGCACTGATTAGTAATCATCATTCACATCATTGTCATAGCAACCTTATATGAAAGAAAAACTTTTTTCATTAGTTATTTCACAGACTGGTAGGGAAAAAAAACAAACAAACAAACAACAGCTTTTATATCACTTGCCTTTTTGTGTTTGTTATTTTTCTGTAAGCTGTTCGGCAACGGACCAAGGGCTGGAAGAGAGTGTATAGACATCAATGTTCTTAACACAATTTTGAAACTCAAATCAATGAAAATCAGCTATAAGTTCAGATGCATTTGAGATATTGAGGTAAATAGCATCACAAGAATATCGCCAGTTATCTCTGACAGTGAATCTGGAACACCAAACTATAAAAGCCTGGGATAGTCAGTTCCCAAAGTGATAGCAACCATTGCTGCGCTGAGAAAACCCTTCAATTTTCTCACCACTTGATTTTCAATTACAGAACTTCTGCCACCATTCTGCCTCGATACAGGGCAACAAATTGCAGCATGCATCATGTCATCCAAATCAATTATATCTGCTTCCACACTGATTGTTTTCTTTTTTTTCAGGGCAGTGAACTTTGTTCTTTAACCTTCCAGGTCTCTCTAAATCACACATGGGCTCTCAGAGCTGTCCCACTACAGCAACTCTTGAGTCACTGTTGTGATTAACTCCTCTGGCACTGGTGTGGCTATTTTGCATTGCTGTAAACTGAGCTATGTACTGCTCCCAACAGCTATACAAAGCAACAATATTGTGATAATTTATTCTCTGATTTGGAAGACAAGGTTTTGTATGGCACACAGAAATCTAAAATAGGCATCAGAGATCATGGAATAGCATCCCAGTCCCAAGAAACACAATGATCAGCCAGTGAACAAGGTCTGATAATTTTTATCCGAATTGTGCAGAGGGAGGAAAGTGGATACACAACTTGATCATAGGCAAGGCATGAAGTTGTTGGTATGAAAATGGAGATATAATGATGAGTAATTATTTGATAGACTACAAGATGTTCTCCTTTGTGTGGAAAAGGATCAGCAAATAAAACTTGCTAAAGGAATTGTAGTTTTAGTTCCTCTTAGAAGCTGATGATTTAATATACATGTTTTACTCATATTGGTTAGTCAATAACAATTCCTGAAGGGTCTGAACACTGTATTGGCATTTATTTACAGGTATCAGTCATGTGCTTCATCTACCATGTGAATTGTTATTCCTGTGGGATAAAAGATTGAAATTGTATTAGAAACTGTTTGGAAAATTTATTTCCTACAATATTCTGGCAATTTTATTTCTGATCTTGGATGAAGAAAGTAAAAGCAAGCTTATATGAAAATCAAAAACAACAGGAAAAAATTAACTTATTTTTCTTTTTTTTTAAAACCCCATTAATTCCTATTTTTTTAGAAAGATGTAGTCTACCACATAGTAAAATGTAGGCCAAGTATGAGGATTTTTTACCTGTAAGTAAATATATTTTCTTTTATACACACATATATATCTAGATTGGCATTGAGTGAAATGCTAAGTTGCATTAATAAGTTGCAGTTGCTAATTAATAACCATTAGTTGTATTGACATGCGTGCCACTGTGGCTCTTCTCAGACAAAAAAACTCTGCCACAGGTTGCAACAATAAAAAGCCAGGAATAAAAATCCAAATAGTCTTTTTTATAAATGCTGTGGTTTACATCTTATAAAAGAAGGCTAGCAGCTAAAAATACCTTTGATTGTGCAGCCACTGTAAATATATATTTACATAGATTTTAGGAGTAGTTTTTATTTTGAATACTCATGCTGTGCGAGACTGAAAATTATATGTGGATATGTAAAGATGAAATGGGTTTTGAAAATGCAGCATTTTTTGTTTATTTTAGTTACACTTAAAATTAGGAATAAGATGTGCATCTAAATACATGATCTGGAAAGGTCATTACATCCTAGAGCAGATAAAGTTGCTATTTAAGTGAGTAAAAAGTTTCTCAGCATGATTAATTAGCAAATTACTATTGTCATATCATGACTGGGGTATTATATCCACACAGTGCCAAACTGCCCAAATCTTGGAACTTGTGTTTTATAGCAACCCCAGATGACGCTGATGGATGTAAATGCTTTTATAAATGATGTTATACAGCAGCACTACAATGTGCTTTTAAAGTTCCTTTAATAAACATAGCCCCTTACAGCATTGATATAACATCTCTGCTGAGTCTTAACCATAATGAAAGTAAAAATGAGAATGTGCCAAAATAATATGTCACTGCCAACTTAAACCTCACAGTAACAACTGGAAACACTAGAATTTTTTAAAACATAGCTCTGCAGTTTCTGTTGCTTTCATGCTGCAGTCCCCTCATCATTTCTGTCTGGCAAGTAGGGGTGTTTCTTAGCACAGGCATCATTTTCAGTTTTGTACCTTGTGAGTGAAATGACTCCTTCTATACAAAATTAAATCCCTCGCTTGCTTGCTTGCTTGCTTCCTTCCTTCTTCCAGTCTTTCCCTCCCTCCTCCCTCCCTTCCATCTTTTGGTTTTTGCAAGCAAACTAATAATCCGTGTTCTTACTTTTTACAGCTATTCTCCTTCACATTCCATATGGGTTCTTTTCAAAAATTTTTGGTACTGCTGGAGTGGTCTACAATATCCATTTAGAAGACAGTTCCTACTGTTTTGTAGAATGTGTATCCTTAAATAATGTAAACCTTAGGCTTTTCAGGTCAGTTTGCAGAGGTACAAATATGTCTCATCCTATGAAAGGCTAAGTCAGAGAACACACAGAAATAGAAAAGGCTAATGGTGTGAGCTGGTAGTGATCTTAAAGTTTCTAGTAATTAATTTGTAATACAGTAATTTTTCATTTCAAGTCCAGTTAATTTATTTGAATTTGTTACTTTTTATTTCTTTTACATCAGCTGCGTCCCTGGGCTTAGTCCGCATGGAATTCCACCAACAGGAGGGGGAAGTAGTGCCTCAGTTGAGAAATCAAAGGATGTCTTCCATTATGAAAGCTGAAAAGTTCAAGGTAGTAGACATAAAAAGAACAAATTAGAAGAAAACAAAAAAGCCTGGAAACTCTGGGTTAGTGTTGGCATTTTGTCATCAACTCATAGCAACAGATTAAAATGAAATCTTCTAACTACAGAGAAAGGGTGATGTTCCTACAGCTAAAGCACAGTGGGTTTTATGCATAGATCTGGAATCCATTTGTAGTCTAAGCTTGCCCTTCTTTTCCACCCTCAGTTTAGACAATGGAAATCTGGGTGCCGGTACCTTAACTCATACCATATTGTACCTTTCTATATCACTTTGCTTTTTATACTCCTTTCTGATGATCTGAGCTGTACCAGTGTGGTATTTCCTACACTGAGCTTCCTACTTAAACACCATCCTGCATCATAAATAAGGGTTTACACTACTCAGACTCACACTGCATGTATCAGTTTAAGGTTCAACAGATGCATTCTAGAAAGGAGGACAAGTTAGGGATAAGGAAGTTTATTGAGGATTCCAAATTATTCAGGATAATTAAAACTAAAATTAATTACAAAAAGTTGCAGAATAAACTCATAATACTAAGCAGTAAATGGTGAATATAAACTAATGAACTTGGAACAAGACAAGATATTGTCAGTCAAAGCTCTGATAGTTTGAATCCTTTTGGATGTTTGAATCCAAAGATGAAATTATCAAATAATAGCTTTTGCTGTTGGGGAGGGTTTTTTGTTTTCTTTTCTTTTCTTTTCTTTTCATCTGTTCTGCAAATCTTCTGAGGTCTTCTTTTAAAGAAGAAGAAATAAAATCTTGTATTAAACATTCTTATTTTAAGCAAAAATTTAGGAAAATATGAAAGAAAACTCTGTAGTATGTTGGGTAAAGATATATTTTAAAACAAAGTTACATTGCTCATAACAATATATTCTATGATAATACTAAGGTTTTTTAGATATACCTCTGTAGCTTTAAAACACCAGTTAAATTAAATTCACTGGATCTACTGGTTGACCCATACAATTGTGTACAACTCCAAAAGAGTTTCAGTTTAAGAAAAAGATCTGCAGACCAACAAACTATATCCACAATTAATTTTGCTGCCCTCAATATTTTGCTGCTTTAGTTGGCAACCTATTCTGCTTTTATGGCAGCGTCAGCCCTGTTTGCATACTTGTGACTGTCTGTTATTTTTCCATATCCTTAAGGAAAAAAAGTTACTTGTTTGAAATTAATCTCTAAACCAGCTGACCAAAAGCTGCAATATTTGCATTCTTGCAAATCTGATACACAAAGGCACATTAATTCTAATTTTTTACCAGCTGGTCAGATTTTGTTTGCACTTCTTTTGTTTTCTATAAGTGCACATACTAATGTTATTCTTTGCTTAGCTTTCTTATTTATTGCATAGGTTTATAAATATGTTCTTAGGGACACTAGGGAAAATGCATTTCAAAAGAATGGGCATTTTTTCCTTTTGTTCTTCAGCAACCCTTTTTAATAAATAAATAACTTTATATATAGACAATGAAAAGCTTTACTCCCTCAGAAATCCGCTTCTCTGACTTCTCTGCTTCTGACACTCATTACTGTATGCTGCAAGTCTTCTGTTTCATTAGTGATAAGCCAAAAGACAATAAAAGTTTTTCCATTCTTATCCATGAGCATGAAACTCTCTCTGATAAGATACTTTAAACACATCCTTTAATCTGGTCTGTGTCTCCCGTAAATAATACACCAAATAACCAGACAATGTTCAGGTGAATCATAATTTATAAGCATATTTACTACAAAGATATTGTTTGTGTAAAATACATGTATATTTTAATATTTTATTCCATTCTCACTGTTATTGTGTATTGTCTTATGCTTTGGATATGTAATTGGTTTAGAGTGGATTAGTTCATCAATCCACCTAGACCCCACTGAAGTGGGGAAGAAATTTTAATAAATAAGGCTGTTGCCATATACAGTATTTTAAAATTCTACAGGTAGACTTCAGACTCATCTGTGCTAAAGACCATCAGGATAATGACTTTTTAAAGGATGAACAAGCTTAATATCACATTTCTGACTTGTGCAACAATATACTTTGAGGATAAGATTAAAAAAATATTTAAAGGTAGGCAGTGACACTAACTGTAACAAACTAGAGAAAACTTCCTGGTAGCAGATACCTCTGAATTACTGGGCATAAAAGCAAGAAAAGGCAGCCATAAATGATATCTATGGTCCTTATCCAAAAAGCAGCAATCATCTGAGATTCCTGTATTTCAGAATAGAGAGAATATTTCCAAACAGCCTCTGAGGTCCCAGGTCAAGGTCCATGGACTGAACAGGAATTTTCCTGGCTGAACAGGAAGTTTCCTAGTGACCATTGCCTTGAGCACTTAGAAACCAAGACTTAGATCACCCTCAGAATCAACTCATAAGTAAATTTAATATTAACCAGTTTCAGCTCCTGTCAATTAGAATAGGCACATTAATACTAGCTGTAGATCCATGCCAGCTGCTACAAGGCTTCTTCTATATTTAGTTTAATTTGCAAGAGTCTTGTTTTTTTAAATTTGTCTTTGTCCTTAACATTGAGTAAACAGTACTACCACTTGGCCAAAACTACTAGTGCTTCCACAGATACATCTATTAGCCTGTTCTTTACTGCCTTAACAGATACTCCTTATCTGTTAAATATACACAGCTAGGAAAAGACTATTTAAAGAAGGTTTTCTGTCCAGATTCTATGTTAAATTCCTTTCTGCCATTATTTGGCCAAAGACATGAGACTGTCTTTGTGGTGAAGGCTTCATTCAGTTTACTGATTTATTTTGGTTATTCTGTGTGACCCATAGAGGTTATGTTTTCAGACAGAATAAAGTTTAATCTGATCTCTAACAACATGAAAGGAACTAGTGTTCCATTTTTCTCATGAAATTGTGTTATACGCACAGTTTTTATGGATTCTTTAAATTTATTCTATAAAGACAAGATTCAATTGTTTCTCGTCACTGTGATATTTCCATTAACTCTCCCTCTCAGTGATACTCAAAAGCCATGAATACTTTTAGTAAAAAAATGTTTCTCCACTGCATTAACTAAACATTCCTTAAAAAACCCCAGAGAACTACACAGTGAAAAC
>VZTL01044533.1:0-15635 GCA_013400535.1 Scopus umbretta | reverse complement strand
AGCCAAATCCCTTTTGCCAACATTAGCCTTCTTGTCATAGGATTCATCCCATGAAGTTTCAGTAATGGCAACTAGGTCGTAGCTTTCTAGCAGCACAGTGGCTTCCAGCTCCTCCTGTTTGTTGCCCAGGCTGCTTGCATTGGTGTAGAGGCACTTCAGCTGGGGTGTTGGCCATGTCACCTTCTTAGAGGATCACCCCTTAATTCCTTTGAGGTATTTCACTGGTGTTTCCCTGTTGGCTCCTATTACCTCAGGAGCCCCTGGCTCATCTCTTAAGATTTCAAGTGTGCTGCAGTCTAGCCAGCACATGGCAGAGCAAGAGACAGAGGGCTCTCACTAGCACCCCATTCTTCTAACCTTGGCATGTCATCCCACAACTTGTCACGGGCAAGCTTGATATTATCACCCTTCCCCTTCAAGTCCAGTTTAAAGCTCTGTCAATATGCCCTGCTAGCTCATAAGCAAAGACTTAGATTTCACCTAAGACCCATATTTCACAGCTTGACCGTCTATCTAAGCCAAACTTATGGGTCTCTCATACATTTCCTTCACTGTCCTGCCTCACCTCTGCTCAGAAGATGTCTTGTTCTGGTTTTAAAACCAAGTTAAATGGATTATTTTTCTGTTTCACCTAAAACACTTTAAATCAGATATTTTAGCATTCATATAACACTTGAAATATTCACTGGAATGGAAATAAAGACATACATTTTTAACATAAATAATAATCTGGAGCTCCATGGCAGCTTATAACACATGCAAAACTGACCTCCCAGATTTTCTCTTCAAAACTGCAGTAGATGAGATATAGTGGGAGACACTCCTTAGTGTCACTAAATTATAGATGCCCCATGACTGATGCTACATTCATTTTAGTGAGACTTTTAGAACTTCTTTGTACTGCTCAAGTGGTACCTAAACTAAAAGAGTAACCACATAGTCTTTCTATTTTTTATGATTCATCTCAGCTAATGAAAAATCCTTATTACATTTTACTTCCAGGAAGGGAAAGTGGTGTTCTTCACCTTACCAGAGCAGAGCTAACATGCAGACAGAGGTTGCTGCAGCTCCTGTGTACCAACCACATCATGCCATGGTGTAATTCCCGAGTGGAGTGGATGGATGGTTTCCACAAGGCTGGTGAGGCTCTTGCCTTGCAGGACTGCAGTGCTTCCAAGCTGAGCCACTGAGAAAGGAGACCAAACATGGCATTATCTAACCACTGTGCGTGGCCGTCTCTGTGCTATATGATGTGTAACACCCTTCTGCACTTTCCACTAAGAGGCTCAAGAGCAGCAGCATCTTCATAAAATAGCCTGGCAGCCACAACAGGGCACAGATGGATATCTTCAGAACTGCTTTTTCATTAATGATCATATGGCCGGCAAAGACATATTACAGCTAAAATGTCCTAGAGCCACCACTGGACAGGGATTGGAACCTGTCCAAACCAGCTATGTATGTCTCTGCTCAACAGAATCAGACCTGAGTGTGTTTGACAGGGTGGCTGCAAGCAGAGCATTTGGTTGAACATGTATGGGAAAGGCAGCATGGAAACATGAGGCTGGAGAATCTGCCATCCCTGCAAATGAGGAGTTGCATTATCTTCAGTAGAGGTTTCTCTCCAGGCCCATCCACAGAGTGTTTGAGTGTCACTGAAGCAATGTGGATTAACACTGCCACACAGCCTAGGCAGACAGTATAAGTCCAAAAATATATTTATCATTGTTCTGCACCTTGCTCCATAGTGGCATGCTGCACACAGCAAGACAACTCAGAGTGATGTCTCTGGGCTGGTGCTCAGTTCTGGCACTCAGATCAAAACACAGACCCAGGATGCTGGTAGCATGCAGCTTGAGCTAGTTGTGTTCTTGCATGCTATCTTGCATGTCGAAATCTCCAAGGACAGGAGGTCCAGCTATTTCACTACTGCTGCTGACAGGTGCCACTGGGCATCTTTAGTCTAGCTTGAAAATGAGCTTAAAAATTTATTACATTTACTTTGGGTCTCCTTCTACTATCAGGTAAGTGGATTTCAATTGAGTTTCCTCCCCTGTTCTTTCTCTCTTAGCCTTGATAGCTGGTACCAAGAGAAGTGACACGATACCTTCCTTTTTACAAGCCTGGTGAGCCAGCTACACTGAGGAACAAGGTAGGCTCCATGTCCTCCATAAACATGTGGGCAACACCAGCTGTACTGATGGGATATCAGGCTGTCCTACAGCTCTGAGTCACATACCAAAAGCATTGCCAAAAGCCACAAGGCATAAGCCATGTGTCTTAGAAAGACAAAAGAAGCAGAAGATACTATAGTGGCTCTCAGGGACTTTGACAGTAGCTCCCCTGCTCCATTTAAGCATGGGGTTGGATTGAGCCAAGGGCTAAATGCCTGAGCAGTCACAGTGTTAGCCCCATTCCACTCTCCCACTGTCCCACTGGTGCCAGTAAGGGGCTGTCACTGAACTTGCCATGAACTGCCTACAACATGGGAATGACCTGAGACTGCAAGGCTTTTCTTGACAGATCAGTTATTTTACACCTTTCATTCTGACATGGAAGAAGGTTTTGTGGTCCTGGACTGGATGTACCCATTAAACATCTCAGAACTGAGTTCTTCTGTTTTAGTGGACTGATCATCCCCATTACTGTCCCATGAGTGATATCTGCAAGTGGACTTGAGCAGAGGAACAAGGAACAGTTATCTGGGTGATAGCAGTGACCCAAAGAGAAGGTTTTGGAACATGTCTTAGCTCTGTAATCCAGCCCAATCAAGGAATAGAAATAAAAGTACATCATAATTTATGTTTTAGAAAGTTTAAGGCAATGACTTTCAAGAAAGCTTCATGCCACTGGTTTGAACTTTAGCTGTGCAAGGCCACATCTGTGAAAATCTCCTAAACTGAAATGATGTAGGTCCAAGACCTGTGGTCCTTACAACACAGACAACAGTAATGAAAGAAAATGCCCTGGGCCTTCAGTGTGCTGAATTTTCCCTGCAAAATGAAATTTACACCTGTAGTTCCCAAAGGAAACATCAAAGGTACAGGATCTTCCACAAGGGAATTTTTACTCTAGTCTCAAAAGCCCCTGAGTGCTACAGTGTGGGGAATAGGTAACTGAAATATATTGGTGATTTGAGCCCTGGCATTCATGACAATTTCCATGCTGCCTAACTGCTCTCTTAACAGCATGTCTCTCAGGTTTTCTCCTGCCACTTGACTCCAGGGGACTCAGGTACAAGGAGAGTTTGCTGGGATTGGAGAGGGCAACCTGGGGAAATGCCATGAAATCTCAATGCTCAGTGTGTATTCCCCTGGCCTAGGGGGAATTTTGTAACACAAGGGAAGCAAAGCCCAAGGCATGCCTTACAGACTATCTCCTGGTATCTTCTTCTTTGTGCCAATCCATTAACATAGGCAATTCTTTCCACCTCTTAAGGCTAAGCATGCTGAGAGATCAGTAGGAGCTGTGGTCATCCAAGGGAAAACTGTACCTTTATTGATTGTACCACTGGCTTTCGTACATCTTGATTAGTAAAACTGTCTCTCAGTCACTTAGAATAGATCTCACCTGGTTCAGCTCAGACGTATAAAAGGCACTGATTGTGAGGCTGATAAACGTCTCAGCTAAAAAAGGTGGAGAGGCACAGAAGACTGTGGTTGAAAGAATCATAGTTAGTTCACTGCTGAAATAAAATTTAATATGCTGTAATACAGAACGGTAGTGAAAATGAGAAGGGGTGAAAGGTGGGGAACTGTCATATGTAATCACTTAGTCTCATGGATCAAGAAATTATGTCTTTTCATTTATATTCATCAAGCTAAACCCAGTGTTTTATTAATTATGCAGCATGACAACAAAATGTTACCTTATAAAAATTCCAGATCCTTGAGGCAGCCTGTCCCTTCTCATAATTGTCTAGTGGAAGAAAAAAAGTCTTTGTGTTCCTGGAAAATCCACCTTTAGAGTATGTCCTATAATGACATCATTGTTCCCTGAACTGTGGCCTGCAAGAACTTCTTTCATGTTTTCCCTTACTCATTAAACTGCTAGACACTATTCACCATGGCTGCAATTTTTTTGTATCCCATGTTAAAAGAAACTAATTCTTCTCTGATTATTCCTCAAATTGGGCTTTAGAACAATCACTTAGTTCTTTTTAAACCATTGCAGTACTAAGTACTGACGGTAGCATAAAATAGAGCAGCGATTAACAAATGGCTATTACTTTGACTACATTTAATTCTCTTGACCAATGGCTCATCTCTACTAGAGGTGACAAATTTTCCTTCTGCCCCTTGGACCCTCCAGGTCAACCATCTAATTCTCATGCAAGCTAAACCAGAGATGATAGGCCACCACCACCTCTGTTTCACCAGGATTTAAGGCAACCATTAGAGAAAAAAGGTTAATCTGCAGTTTCCATGTGCATCTGTTACCTGATTCCCTGCAGATCAAAGGTCAATCACTTTCTAATTTCTGCTGACTGTACTGAGTAGGTCTCCACTGGTTATGCTGGGACCTTAGACACCTGCAGGTAGGTATCTCAATACAGGTGTCTTATCTGGATCTGACTTCCACCCTAAGAGCTTTCCTGCTTCAAAGCAGACAGAGCAGATACAAGTCATTCTCAGATGTGTTGCAGTGCAGTCTAAGATAGGTGTGTTCTGCTTTTTCCCATGGGCAAGAAACCTCCTGGCTCCTCATGCCAGAAGAGAGATCACATCTAAGGGTCTACAACAGAGAAGGTCTGCCAGGTCAGAAAGACAGACACATCTCTCTCCTCAGCTCAGCCATCTCCCTGGTTTCTTCTTTCCCTTCTGGATCACATAAGTGGCTTCTCCCTCCACAGGTTGTGAAGGACCCCTCCCCAAGGAACAAAGGTTGGGGATTGTACTATCTCACATCTACCCTCAAGCCATTTATGTTCTGTAGCCCATTTTTCTGTATTTGGCACAGCTCATGGAAAGCAAACACAGGCATAGTTTTTTGTGGGACATGTCATGTTATATAGGTGTTAAAAAATTTATTAACAAAAATGTACACCCTGAAGCTCTTTGCCTCAATTTCCCAATTTGCCATTAGGACTGTTCAATAGACAGATGTTTCTTCAATATATGATTTAGCTTGTCTCTTCCCTCTTCCACAGCCACTCTCAGGACAGAGATTCACAAATTCTGAATGATTCATGGGAAGTTCATCTCCAGCTACTTCTTTTTGCATATATTCTTAACTTTCATCTATGTGATGCTGACTCCCTGTTCAGGGAACATTAAAAGTATCTTTAGATGATTTTTCCGTAAAGATACAATTTTGCCACAAGGACAGCAGCAATCAGTTACACACAAAGCTGAAGTTTGGGAAAATAACCTAATATTCGTATTGGGGTGGTGCACTTCAAAATGTACTTATTGATTTTGTCTCATCCTCTGACTCACTAGTAGATACAGGCAAAGAGCTTCTGCTGTCTAAAAACTCTGATTAACACTTTGCAATAAATGCAAAATAAGCAGTTACTTTAGAGATATTTTTACCCATCAGAAATACCTGAAGACACAGTAAGAATATCCAGCAGCCCACATCACTCTAATGTCTGATAGCCAGCTGACATCTGTCATTTAATCTTAAAGGGACCATAAGCATCACAAAGTGGTATTAGTTTTCCACATTTTATTCTCTTTTCCCACATGCAACCTTAAACAAACTGGGGGAAAACAGATTCTCACAATTAACACTTCAGCTTCTGCATGTCCCTTGGGCAACCTTGAGTGAATATTGTTAAGATTTCACATGACAAGCTAAGGAAGGCAAAAATTTTGTAAACAGAAGGCAGAGGGAGTCCTACCCAACCACACTTAGCAAGTTTACATGGATCTGCTCTCTTTTGGTGTAATTTAAAAAGAAATGGAGCCACCTCTGATCCTACTGCAATAAAATCATTCACAGTGTCCTAAACTTCTAGATATATTACATAAATCTGAATTTAGCAAAGCTTTTGCTATTAACCTCCTTTATGTTTTCAGGGTAGAACAACTATTCTTCTGCTGTTTTTTTAGAAGAAATTCTCCAACAAAAGTTAGAGAATACCTGAGGCTCTGCTAATCTTGCCCCATACCACCAGGTCAATGAATAATTCAAGAAACCCGGTTTTTGAAGTGAGCACTAATTAACAGCTTATACTTCCATCTAAAAGGAGTGCAGCAGAAAAATAGGACTCTCTTCCTCTGCCTGAGTTGAAACATAGGTGAGATGAGATGGTATCAGGTGAAAATATAACCATAGCTGGAGTGCAACCATGATACCTGATACAATATGAGCCTGGGTTTGATATTTTTTTCTCTCAGTCCCTTTTTGTGTATTTCTGAATGACCTCAAGGCATAACTTTGACATAGGGCTGAAACTGAGAAGTGGCAGATTTCCTTTCAGTGTTTGTGGAACAGTGCACATTATGAGAAAAAGCATGAGAGAAACAGGTTCACATGCTCATTTGACTCCCAAGACTATCTTGCAGCCACTTGTCAGCCCAAGATTACCACTCTTGCGCTTTCTGCTAGTCCACTGCCAGAATGCTATTTTACTCTCTGGAAGAAAATGGGCTTGATTATGAGGGTGATGTACTTTAAGAAGCACTGTACTTAATGTCTCTAAATTCAAGGGGCTTCCCAGAACTGGAGCTGAAACCAATCTTTTTAAACTGATTTTTTTTTTTCTTTTATGTTGTGCCAGGCAAAAATCCCACATCAAAAAAAAAAAAAACAAAAGGCCTTTTAAACTTTGGAGGTGGAATATGAATATTGTGGCTTGGATTCCTAACTATAATATTATAGCTTAAAAAGCATTTAGTTTTATGCTAACATTCAGCAACTCTTTAGTCTCCAGAATTATTAGCTATTTCAGGGTTCTGCTGCTGGACTGTACCTCTTATTTACAGATCATACCAGCATGCAGATTTTTATTCATTAGAAGCTCTATTGGAGCACCCATTGCACTGCATTAAAAACAAGGCCATCAATATGCAAGCTGTAGCTATAGGTAGGTGAAATTATTATACAGCATTTCAGTAAAAACAGGGTAAATTAGATTAGCCCTAACAGTCTCCTATTGCATTACCACTATTAAGATATAGATGACACTGTATCATAGAGTCTAAACTGCTCATTCATCTTTGCAGCAAAACAGACTGAAATTTGCCACTTGCTCCACTTTCATATTCAAGGTACTTTTGCTTTCCTGCTGAATTCTGCATAATTCCTGGATCCCGAATGCTGGAGCTCAGTTGAAGCTTACTCGTGTCTTGCTTTGGGAGGAAGGGTAAGTGGCTTGTTCCCAAGGGGTATTTCAAGCAGTAACATGGAAGAGGAACATCCATTACCACAGTCCATCAGGCTTTTCTGTGAAATCTGTAAAGGATTCAGTGCTCACCAACACCTAAGTCTCTCCACTTATGGCCCCTTTTTGGCAGCCCTGAATTAAGGGCACAGGTTCCACCTACGGAGTGGGAACACAAGGACCTGACACAGGGACTGGCAGGGATAGAGGTAGGGAGGGACCTCAGGCAGCTAACAGAAACGATGAGAAGAGGGGCATCTCTCTAAGGTACATATTCCCGCTCTCCAACATGTTTTTTAGTGGATCTCCAATGGATGGTGGTCAACAGCTCCCTGAATATGAGCTGGCAGTGTGCCAAGGTGGCCAAGAAGGCCAACAGCATCCTGGCTTATATTAGAAACAATGTGGCCAGCAGGAGTAGGGAAGTGATCATGCTCCTGTGCTCAGCACTGGTGAGGCTGCCCCATGAATACTGTGTTCAGTTTTGGGCCCCTCACTACAAGAAAGACTTTGAGTTGCTGGAGAGTGTCCAAAGAAAGGCAAAAAAGCTGGTGAAGGGTCTGGAGAACAAGTCTTCGGAGGAACGGCTGAGGGAACTGGGGGTGTTTAGTCTGGAGAAGAGGAGGCTCAGGGGAGACCTTATTGCTCTCTACAACTTCCTGACAGGAGGCTGTAGTGAGGTGGGTGTTGGACTCTTCTCTCAAGTAACCAGTGATAGGATGAGAGGAAATGGCCTCAAGTTGCACCAGGGGAGATTTAAATTGGATATTAGGAAAAATTTCTTTACTTGAAAGAGTGGTGAAGGATTGGAACAGGCTGCCCAGGGAGATGGTGAAGTCACCATCCCTGGAGGTGTTCAAAAACCATGTAGATGTGGCACTCCTGGACATGGTTTAGTGGTTGACTTGGTAATGTTAGGTATATGGCTGGACTCGATGATCTTAAGCGTCTTTTCCAACCTAAATGTTTCTGTGATTCTATAAAGACCACATATTCCCCCTCTCCACCATTATATACTGAGGAGGATTTTTGGTACCGTCTCTTCAAGTCTTAGCGTCCTGGCTTGCAATAAAATGTGGGTCTGCAAATTCAACACATTTTGCAATAGCAGGGGTGGTGTTAGCTGCATATTTTGAGCAGCAAAGATTTTTTTATGCTCCTTGAGGGAAACAAAACAACACTTATTTCTTTAACGTAAATATATTTTTTCGTGGTTAGGTTAAAGATCGAATTACTTGCAAATTACTACTACTACTATATCATTAATTCATCATCAGTGTTTAATAATTAGGGTTTCTCAGCAATGCAAGAATTATTAGGTTTTGTTTCAGATATTAAAAAACAGGCAGGTGATAACTTTAAGGAGCTTCGTATGCGCAGAGCTGAGTAAATATTCATAACAAAGTAAAACAATCTGGGGAATGCTTAGTAGAAAAGACAACCAAAATCCTATTTAAGTTTCATAGGAAACTTCAAATAAAACATTTGTGTTTCAAAATGTACCATGACTGTAATTTACTAGAAATAAATTAAATTCTATTTCATAAAATTGACTCCCTTCCAACAGGACAGAATTGTAATTAAACAGAATGTTTTTACATTTGGCCTTTGTCAAAAATAATACAGCAAAAATTGAGATTTCTCATGCAAGCACTTCCATTTTGCTTATTTTTCTGTTTAAAAAAATCCATTCTAAAACTTTCAAGTAGTTCCATCTACAATAAAAGTAACAGATGACAGTTAATTTGCACCAGATTTCATACCACTTCATCACCAGAAGATACAAACAGAACTGGAAGGTTTGAAACCTGCTGGTTTGGAGAGATGCACATCAGGTGGTCATGCAGGCTGTATGCTGTATCTATATCACAAAAGCCAATACAGTGAAGGATCATTTTGTGTTATCTGTGTAGATATCATATCTTAAAATGAAGAGCCATAAGATATTTTAACATCTGTGTTCTTTTTTTTTTTCAGAGCATCTGAAACATCGTGAAGGCTGTGCTGCCACCCAACAGGGCAGCATTTTTGAGTCATGGAACTGAGGACGTGCCAGTATGGTGTTAGGGTATATGGAAGTGTGTTGAGGATGCAAAGCCCTGGTACTATAAAACTGGAAGACTGCACAGCACAGAGGGAGCCAAACCAAACCTGTTGCAGGCTTGTCCCAACCATCTTTTGGGAATCCACCTGGCATGAGCTATCCCCCAAACTGTGCACAGGTACTCTCTGGGAACCACTAGTTGGTATATGTCAAAATCATGCTGGGGAGGGTGTTAGTAATTAAGCAGACTGGGCATTTGCAGGGTCTGTGCTCAAAGTGGAACTCCAGCCCCATTTTCTTAATTAGTATGTGCAGAGACTGCCAGGGCTAAAGCTGGTAATGCAGGTACAGGGTTCAAAGCAAGATCTTTGCCATGACTGGACCAAAAGAGCATTGCCGTGCTTTCCATCAAAAGGGAAGCCAAACAGAGTATAAAGCCCAGGAGAGTGAAACTGCCTTTATTCAGGAAGGAAGCTTAATCACATCGCTAACTTTAGGCATGTGCTCATATCCCCACTGAAATCCCTGACACTGAAGCACATGCTGTAAGCCCTTTCCCTGTGTCAAGACTTCAGCGGTTGCCAGGTGATTCCTCCAGGCAAACTGTGTGTGCACCGCCTGTTCCCAGAGCCCAAAATGCGGCCAGAGGAATAGCAAGCAGTATCTGTGTCAAAGTAGTTGCATGCATCAATCACAGTCTTTGGGGGAGATGTTGTCAACTGTTTTCTTCCATTTCTGGATCTTAATGTGGGACTCAGTACATATATGTAATGCAGTGGGAGAACAATAAGCTTTTTGTTATTCTGTGCCAAGGCACTATTTCCTCACAAAGTTCATTAAGAAATTATCTGCTAGGCATCCAAAAGCCTCCTACTCTTTTATTACATGTTTTCTCTTCTAGGGAGTATTACACATCATAACATCAGTGTGTATTGGGTTTGTGTGGCAAGGTTTTGGTAGCAGGAGGGTTACAGGGGTGGCTTTTGTGAGAAGCTGCTAGAAGCGTCCCCTATGTTCCACAGAGCCAATACCAGCTGGCTCCAGGGTGGACCCACCACTGGCCAAGGGCGAGCCAATCAGTGACAGTGGTAACACCTGTGGGATAACATATTTAAGAAGGGGGAAAATAAACCTGTGCAACTGCAGCTGGAGTGAGGAGTGAGAACATGTGAGAGGAAGGACTCTGCAGACACCAAGGTCAGTGAAGAAGGAGGGGGAGGAGGTGCTCCAGGTGCCAGAGCAGATCCCCTGCAGCCCATGGGGAAGACCATGGTGAGGCAGGCTGTTCCCCTGCAGCCTGTGGAGGTTAATGGTGGAGCAGATATCCACCTGCAGCCCATGGAGGACTCTATCCCAGAGTAGGCAGATGTGCCCAGAGGCTGTGACCCCATGGAAAGCCTGCACTGGAGCAGGCTCCTGGCAGGACCTGTGGCCACGTGGAGAGAGAAGCCCATGCTGGAGCAGGTTTGTTGGCAGGACTGTGACCCCACGCTGGAGCAATCTGCTCCTGAGGGACTGCACCCCATGGAAGGGACCCATGCTGGAGCAGTTTATGAAGAACTGTAGCCTGTGGGAGAAGTTGGTGTACTGTCTCCCATGGGAGGGACCCCATGCTGGAGCAGGGGAAGAGTGTGAGGAGTCCTCCCCTGGAGGAGGAAAGAGCAGCAGAGACAATGTGTGATAAACTGACCACAACCCTCATTCCCCATCCCCCTGCACTGCTTTGGGGGCAAAACATAGAGAAAATTGGGAGCAAAGTTAAGCCCAGTAAGAAGGGAGGGGTGGGGGGAAGGTGTTTTAGGTTTTAATTCTCATTATCTTACTCTGATTTGATTGGTGATGAATTAACTAGTTTCCCCAAGCCAAGTCAGTTTTGCCCATGATGAATATTTCTGAATGATCTCCCCCTGTCCTTATCCTGACCCACGAGTCTTTCATTATATTTTCTCTCCCCTCTCCTGCTGAGGAGGGGAGTGATAGAGTGGCTTAGTAGGCACCTGGCGTCCAGCCAGGGTCAACCCACCAGACAGTTTTAAAAATTATTTTAAAATTCTACCTCTGTCATGCAAGGAGCAGCATGAAAAAATTCTCTCTGGATTGATATATCAATGCAGTGATCTACCAGTTTGCTCTTTGTTGTTCAAACAAGACTAAGTCCTCATTGCCTTACACTGTATAAACATATTAAAAAACAGTCCGCAACCTAAATGGCTTTTAGTTTAAGTAGAGCAAGCAGCCAGACAAAGGATGCATTTCTATCTCGTATCTTTTCTACTGACGAGGAACTGAGGTACAGAGAAGTGATAAGACCAAGCAAAGTGATGAAGGAATTTAGTCAGGAACTGAACCCAGGTTCACAGAATATCAGCTCCATGTCTTAATCACAAGCCAGGCCTTTGTATGACTGGTGCATTTAAAATGCTTCAAGCCAAGAGAGGTGCCAAAACCAAACACAATGTGCCAACAGTGTAAACTAATTACATTTTAATAATTACTTCAGTTTCAGTCATTTGAACCATTATTAGCAGCTCAAGCAGGGAATGTGTGGGCTGTGCTTTCAAATTAGGTTATTTAATCTTGCATTCTTTCTTTTCATGTTGGACAAAATTGACTTCTATTTTGCTGTATTAGTTCCCTGTGTGTGATTAATGCCCAGGTAGTAGCCTGTGAAAAACCACAGAAGTTGAAATACAGCTGTGTTTCCAAGGTACAGAGTGGTGACTGAAAGAGATACCTGATAAAATCATACCGAGCTAAAAAATATTACAAAAGTACGTCAGCCTTGTTAACTGCATCCAGAGACAAATTGCTCAGAAAGTGATTGTGCTCTTTGAGATGAGGCAGCCCTTAATGCTTCTCCATCTTTGAGGACCTGGCATTTTTGTCACCCCATGAGAGTGCTAGGGTCCCCCTGGGCTATCTATACTATCTGATCTGTTTGCAGGGTTTTTTCCAGACCAGCCTTTCTTCTTCTGCCTTGTTACTTTTATCAGACACAGATTTTTAAGTTCAAAAGTGACTCAATAAGGTGCTTCTGTCTTTCCATGCTTGTGATGTGGTAGTGTTTTCACATTAACTAAGGCAAACAGTTCACATTAAATGTGAGGGGTTGAGTAAATTCTTGTGCAACAGCAAACAGCAAGATAGAAACCCTGTAAAAAGAAACGTTCACATTCCATGCAGAAGGAATGAAGTCAGAGCAATACAAAGGCTTGCTAGTCTGTATAGAGAAGATCCAAAACATGCTGGGAACTGGGGAAATACTAGAATACACACAGCTTGTTGGTCAGTGCATCCTTTAATTTGTGCATGGGGAGTCATAGAGAGGGAGGGAGGCCAAGAGGTTGTGCTGTAGCTGTGCTTGTGCCAAGCAGCCAGGACTCCTGGAAGGATGATCCCTGTGTGCAGCCTAAGTCATCTTTCAGATGTTTTTCTTCTGAAGCAGCAAGATGATTTTATTTTCTTCAGTAAAGTAATTTAAAAAGAACAGAAAAACAAATAATATAAAAACTAAACAAAAAAAAAGCCCAGTTGGGTCTGACAGCTCAGCAGATGGTTACCTAGGACTAGCACAAACACCGCCAGCCAAAGCACGACTTTGCCAACTCCCTCCCAGTCTCCGGCTGATTTCACTTTCCTGTGCAGGCAGCAGCTTTTTCTTCTGTGTTTTAGCAGTGGTATCCTCAAATCTTTAACACTCCTTCACTGTTACTTCTCCCTCTCCCTGTCAGAGCCTGGTTTCTCTCTTCTTACCATATGCTTTCCTTTCATGCAGCGATGCTTGCTTAAAAAAATCAACATAGGTCACACGACACTGTAGCACAATGGAATGCACAACTGGGTAGGATGGAGAAAGGTAGGGGTGATGTGACTCTTCCTGTGTGCCATGGAAGAAATATTCCACCTGGTTTTGTATCTGCACTGTGGAGGACAGCAGAAGAGTGTTTTGTGGAAGGACAGACAATCCTCTTGGTGGGGAACTTACTCAGCTGGATCCTCTGAGGTACTTCCTCACAGTCACCCCTCCTGCATCTGATGGAGAATCCTGACCAACCCTATTAGGCTTGCAAGGTGACTGGGAGGGAGCAAGATGGCAGAGTGCGGCCTCAGCTGAGGAAGTGCCTTATATCCCCATCCTCCAAGAAGTCCTGCAAAGCCCCTGTCCAGGTCCCATGCAGCACCTTATCTCTTTCCTCAACACATTTATCCTACTGCAGGACCCAGTCTGGCACAGTTTTGAGTTCAAGGTGAAATAGACTTGAGGCTGTCAGAAGGGTTCTTATTTGCAGGCAACCTGCAGACACCATGGATAGTGTCAGAGCCCTCCCACTCTACCTCTGGATCCAGAGAGGGAGGATTTCACCTCTACAGTCACTCCTCAGAAATTTTCCTACATCTTGTATGTTCAGCTTCAAAATCTTTCTTGTCCTCAGCAGCTTCCACAGTCCAGTTTTGAAGGATTTCACTGTGGTTTTTGCAAGGATGAGCCACCACACACACTTTCAGCCTGCAAAGGCTGACGTTCAGGAACAAAGGAAACTTCATCACTCTCAGCTTGTATTTCATTCTGTGGGTGGGAATAAACATATCCTAATAGATACCCATGAATGAGCTGTGTTGGACACTATTGTGCTTATACAGAGGACCAATGTATTTGTCCTGACTGCTTTGGCTTCCAAAGATCAAGAGGTTTTTAAGGTCAAGCAGATGGTGCAGGCAATGGAAGGAAGTAGGAGCCATCTTCACACAACCTAGCAGAGGTGGCTTGCTGAAGCATTGCAATTGTTTTCCTTCATGACTGTAGAGACCATNTTGTAGAGAGCAATAAGGTCTCCCCTGAGCCTCCTCTTCTCCAGACTAAACACCCCCAGTTCCCTCAGCCGTTCCTCCGAAGACTTGTTCTCCAGACCCTTCACCAGCTTTTTTGCCCTTCTCTGGACATGCTAATGTTAATTCATTTTTTATTTTTCTCTTTGTATTATGAAATGGCCAGCAGAAGGGCTTCAGGGCAGAAAAGCAGAGTCCCTGTTTGGCCAAGAGAGCCCAGACAAACATCACCTATGCGATATTTTTGCAAACTTCAACAAATTAATAGATCCTAAAAAATTTAAATATTTGACACTGAATATAAGTTATGCTCATGCTTATGATAATTGCTAAATTTGGCCCTTTTCTGTGTTTTCTTTTTCTTGCATCCAAAATAAGAGCAACCATATTTGTGCACCTTTTTTTGGAAAGCCACTGCTGAAAGGTGCCACATTGACATGGTATTGCAATAAACAAGCACAGTTCAACACAGGGAGAAGGAGATCCCCACTTCAGTGGTGACAGCAAGCTATAGCAGTGATAACTGCCACACAGATCCAAGCACAGACTTCAAAATCCTTGCCCTTCTTGCTTTTATTCCCTTTACATAATTTTCCAAGCACAACCTCGTGTCCTGGACCAGGTCTTGGGCCATCAATAAATTCATTGTGTGACTGAAGGCACTCAAACCTCACATGGGATCCACAAAATGCCAGTACTGTGCAACTCTGGAACATCTTCCTGCTCAATCACATGATTTGGAGGACCTGCTGTGCTCCACTGAGAAGCTGTGGGATGCCCAGTAATTACCAGTGTGGAGCCTGAATGGTTCCTGAAGCATAAACCTGGTTGTTCTGGAGTGACAACCACGGGCTCTTCTGGCACAGGGCTCTGGACTGTGTTTGAAGCTCACCATTTTTTTTCGCTAGCCCTGTATCTCCAACAACAGCTGCTCAAGATTAAGAAAATAACATTAAAGGCCTGGCTGGCACTTTTAACTCAGTCGTCTTATGTAAAGGTATAATTGCACATATGGCCCCTACTGCAACGCTCCATGAGGCTGGGAATTATGCACCACTATAATTCAATTCTAGGCAATGGTAGAGTAAGGACCACCATGTCAGAAAGAGAAATCAGGGTATATCTTAACATCAGAGAGTGCAGTCACACCAGGCAGTGAGAAATTTTAAGAGCTGTGAGGGATCCAAATGTGCCTCATTATGATCTCAGGTCGACATAATGCTTTATGAAACTCCATTTACTTAATTACAATGACTGCTCATTTTTGCTAACTTTCTAGAGATCAAACCTGTGTCGAGGGTTTATTTCTATAGCCGTATTATTTTGATTAATGAGTGATTCATCATCAACTGATCAACATTAGTCAAATATTGCACTAAAAAAATACTGAAAAAGCATATATTTTGATTTTTAAAATAACTATTGAATAAAACT
>VZTL01044531.1:0-12310 GCA_013400535.1 Scopus umbretta | reverse complement strand
TCTTCTTCTTCTTCTTCTATTCTATTAGCTGATGCCACTTTGGCTTTGGTAATTAACACAGTCAATTACCATCCCACTGGGAGGGCAGCATCTGAGGCAGGCTGAGACCTGCTGCAACTCGTGTCACTGCGGTGTGATGCTGCGTGCCCAGAGGCAGGTTGGGGCTCAGAACCCTTGTGCAACCAAGGTCACCATCGCTGGGGGAGCCTTCTCCCTTCCAGCGCAGCCCAAAGGGCAAAGGCAGGTCTCATACCAAGGGCGCTTTGTGCTGCTTTATTCCCTGAGTTTTGTTTTCCTTTTAATTTTGTTTGTAGAAGCTCAGGACACCCTTAGGACATGGAGGACTTTGTTACGAGGTGCCCCCCCCTATACCTACCTGGCACCAAACCCATCTGTGGGGTCCCATCCCAGATACCCATGCCCATCCCAGACCACAGAGCACTTTCCTTTGCCCTCTGGAGAGCCGTGGAAGAGCAGCAGACACTACGCCCTGTCAATTCCGTATCATTTCGCACTTAGAAACTTAAATTTTTCAATCACGATTCATTTTGAATCTCAAAATTCAGGTTGGCTTTGCAAAAAAAGTAACTTATTTTGGTACCAAATGAGTGCAGAGGGATTGCCTGGGTTACCGCCGTCTGAGCAGCTGGCACGGGATCCCTCCTGCTGCCCGCTCCTCTGCCCCGTGGGACCCTGGCTCTCCCCTCGCCCTGCCTGCAGGGCAGGCACCAGGGCACGGTCCCAGCCTGGGAACCCCCCGCACTCGCCCCGCTCTCCAGCCCTCCCCTTTGGGTCTGGTGTTGGCACTCACTCCGGCCCAGGGACTTATATTCCTGTAGCTGGAAGATAAACACAAAGAGGGTGAAAAAGTGAAATACTAACGCAAAACTATGATAGTACCAATACACTGCGGTTGAACTGGCAGGTCGGTTACGCATGCAGGCACATCCCAGTGCAACGCAGGGAGGGCATCCCATTCCTCGTCTCCGTTTTCCTCCTCCCTCCTGTAGATACGCCGCCGGAGAATCTCCCAGTCAGTCCCAGCACAAACGATCCGGTGTGGGGCAGGGCCCCCCCGGAAGGGCTGCCGTGGCCGTCCGACGGCAGGGATGCCTTCCTGCCTTTCCGAAGGGAGCAGACCAAGGCATGCAAAAAAATAGAAAATCAGGAAAAGCCTGCGCAGTTTTGTAACTGAGGTGCCTGGTGGTATGTGGTGCAGACAAAGAGCTTTTCACGCGGGGTGCCAGCGGCCCTGCCTAGCCTTCAGGCGCGGCTGTGCGTGACCGGGTGGAACCGGGGGATCCGTGGCTGGGGTGACGAGCCGGCCGTCGGGCACGTCCCTGCCCCTCTGGCCTCAGCAGCCTGCGAGAGCCTCCCACAAATGCGCTTGGCGTTTGTCTTTAGAGAAGGCTCAGCGCCACTCGCACCATGTCCGGCGTGCAGGGGCGTCTCGGGGCGCTGAATTCTCATTAAAATTGACGGCAGTGCGGGGAGGGAGCCCCACGGGGGCCGTGGTGGGTGGCACTGCTTCTCGCTGATGCCCACACCGTGCCTTAGCCAAGACCCGCTTCTGACCTCCTCTTCTGCTGTTCCGACAACAATGCCAACATTTCAAAAATTTCCAGAAAAAATGGCTCTATCTTTCCCTTTTCGTGGGTGATGAAGTAGAAATCACATTGCTACCTTTGTGATAGACCAGCCGTGAAACAGCACAGGAGGAAAATCCCACGATGGGAAAAATCAGGAGCTCTGCAGGTGACCGAGGCAAACCCCCACCAGTAAGGGAGAAGGATTGCTCCCCACGGTGGGACAAATCCCGGGGGGTAATAAGGCAGTGTTTCTGTCGACATTTCTCAAGACGGAAATGGATGTGGCCACACATGGTCATGTTCTTTTTTTTCACAGAAGATTGTTATAATAGTGTGAAATGCAACAATATTGGCAAGAAACGGTCTTTATGTCATTTCCCCCGTCATCTTTTTTATTAGGTTAAAAGCGTGATTGATAAAAGTAACTTTATTGAGATCATATTCTCAGCTGAAGCGCGGGCAGAGGTCATCGCTGTTATTAGACCGGCTTGTGCGGTTGCAAAACAGACAAGGCTGTGGGCACAAGGGCTGTTCTTGAGGTCTGAAACAGAAGCAGCAAACTTTGGGCTAAATATCGCCCAAAATGAGCACCCAGCGCAGCAGTTCCCACCTGGGGAGCAGGGGCTCCGTGAGGGGCTGAGGACCCTGCCAGTCTGGTGGGATGGGGCAGGGGGAAAAGGGGCTTAGGAGGGGAAAGATGTCACACACACCCCACAAATGCTGTGGCTAAATGATGGGAAATATTAAATAATGAGGGGAACAAGTTCATGGGCAGCAATACTGCGGCAGGCGCCGAGTGTGCCCGTGCCCATGAGGCCAAAGCGTGTCTGGCCGTGCAGCATGGTGCCGAAGGGCTGCCCAGCAGACAGCCAAGCCCAAGCCCTTGCCAAAGCTGGGGTGGGGAAAAACTACTGGGCATTGAGAAGGGAAGGAGAAACAGCTGGGAAAGATGAAGTGAGCCCTGCAGGACCAGAGGGAACATCACCGGAATGCTGCATCCAGGTCCGGTGTCTGCTCCTCAGGAAAGAGATTTAGAAGTCAGAAAGTGTCCAGAAAACTGCTGTAAGAGAAACCAGAGATGCAACAAACCTGCCTCGAGGCACAATGCTTAGAAAGTCGGTCTCATTTATCCAGGTGAACCTGCCACGCTCCATGGGCTGCCCAGCAGAGGACGCCCATGGCTCCAGCTGCGGGAAGGAAAGGCGGCATGAAGAGCAGCAGCGGGAAGCAGAAGCTGGATTAATTCAGACTGAAATATGGTCCAGATTTGTGCAGGCAATGCACCATTGGAACAACCCATCTAGGGAAGGGTTGGTTCTGTGCTATGCCAAGATAAGGGGTTTTTTAGAGAGATATGTGAGATCAGGAGATACAATCTCGATACAGACGGTGAGGTTTTACGTCTGGTTGCAAAAAAGCTCTGGCTATGTTATCATGGTCCCTTGNGATCGGTGCTCTGCTGAGCCCTGGGAGCTCACGCCAGCCAACCTCAGCGTGTCCGTAAGGGCGTGATTAGGCTGCATCCCTGGGCAGGTGTAAACCCCACCGGACCCCGCTCCTGCTTCCGCGCCCACGGGAAGCGCTGGGTTGCCGGCAGCACCTGCGCACACCATCCTCTCCCTGGAGCATCTTAGAATCACAGAATCAGAGAATCACAGAATGGTTTGGGTTGGCAGGGACCTCAAAGACCACCCAGTTCCAACCCCGCTGCCATGGGCAGGGACACCTTCCACTAGAGCAGGCTGCTCCAAGCCCCATCCAACTCGGCCTTGAACACCTGCAGGGATGGGGCATGCACAGCTCCTCTGGGCGACCTGTTCCAGTGCCTCACCACCCTCACAGTGAAGAATCCCTCATCACCCTGATGATGAAGAATCATCATCATCTCCCTTGCTGAGAGCACCACGAGCGTAGCCTGGCCCTGGGGATCGCAGAGATTTTGTGATTAGTGATCTACTGAGCTTTCTCATTAGCCAGCTTCATGTGACATGGCATTTCCACATCCTTATATAAAAAGCCTGATGGTAGTCGGAAAAGGATGTGTAAGCCTCTTCCCTGGCTCTCGCTGGTTTGTGAAGACGAAGAATCACACAGAGAGGACCGGTAACAGGACGACCCGTCGAAGCCCCGTGTCTGCTCTGTGCTGTCTGTGTTTTCAACCAGGACACGCTGGGTTTGCCCCTGGCACTTTCTGCAGACACGTCTCTCTAAGAGAGCAGCCCAAGGGCAGGGATGGGGAGGAATGGCCAGATCCTGCCCAGGCCTGAGCGGGGCTGGGGCTGTGCCGAAGCGGGACAGCCCGCGGGAAGGCACGATAACCCCATGCCGGGAATGAGGAGAGCAGCGGGGTGCGGTGCCAGAGGTGCTGGCGAGCGGAGGATGCCCGCACAGAGGGATGGTCAGTCTTGTGGCTTGGCATCGTTGGGCCAGCTCCAGAGTGGGGAGTATGCAAGGCAGCTTATACGCCAGGAATATTCCTGGTAAATATCAGATTTGTCAAAAATGAAATGCTAGAAAATACTAAAATCCGCCGGTTTGCTCCGGTGGACAGGGCCAGCTGGGAAGCCGTGGGCTGGCGTGCAGACGCATCCCCTGGACCCTGCCGGAGAGCCCGGGCAGGCGGCGGGGACATCCCCGTGCTGTCACACGGCCATTACCACGCAGATGGAGTTTAACATGACACAAATGCTTCCCAGCATTTTATGAAATTTAACTTTTTCTAACCTTCAGCTCAGGAAAAATATAGTCATAATGCAGAGGTCCCTCTGTTTGCAGAGAAAGGAGGGGGACCGGGATAATTCAGATTTTGGGAGCTGATAGGCTAAATTTACAGTTGTGTGTGGTCAAGCTGCTATTGATGCTTGAGAGTTTCCAATTGCTGGTAATAGACTGGGGAAAAAAGATAATGTGTTTGATCGATCAGCACGGACAAATTTCATTTAGGGGATCAATAACAGTTTATACTTGACAGAGCGGAGGGACCACATTTATTTTTCCCTTTGATTGAATAAATGTTTTCAATGAGACTGCAAATGTAAAGCAATCCTAACCATTTCTTAACTTGAGGCACAGCTTCCTGCTCCAGTGTTATTGCAAGCAATGTGTATTTAAAACTAATATACAGCGCAACGGATAGCCAGAGGCTGGAGCTGCTGAATGAAACTAATGTGCAGTTTATTAAAACAGAAGACATGGAAAGTGCACAGGCTAGTTTTCCTGACTCCCAGCAATGTGAAATACCAGAAAGAGACATCACTTGGGCATATTTTTCAAGGGTGGGTAGAAAAGGGAAGATTTTTTTTCTGAGTTTTTTCTTTTTTCTGTATGAAGCATAATTCCTTTGAGCCTCTGAGAAGATACGTAGGAGGGTAAACACGCAAGAGAAAACAGCTACGACTCCACTAACATATGTCCCCTCTTCTCCCAAGCAGCCACCACGTCTCCACGCTCGCTGGCAGCAGCATGAGGGACCAAGAGTCTGGGCTGGGGGCTGCCTGGGGTGGGCTTGGCTGCTGGCACCGCCATGCCCCGGCATCACTGCCGGGCCCAGCCGCCTCCAGCTTCTCCCCTTGGTACAGTCTTTATTGCCCATGTGAACTTGTAGGTGTGCACTGCCGGCCAGGAACAGACAGCAAACCCGTACAGAACTGCTGAAGCAGGTTGTGGGGTCCACAGGTGCCTGCAGCCCTCACACGGGCCTTCTCCCATCAACAGGGTTCAGTCTGGGCAATGTGGTGACATCCCACCTTGTCCAACCTACCCATCACCAGCTGGACGCTATCTCAAAACCATCTGCCTCTTCTGCCTGGTTAGCAGAGAGTGCTCCAGGATCTTCAAAATCCTCAAAAATTCCCTGTTGGGGCAGACCCGCTCTCTGGCAGAGCGGGCAGAGCCAGTGCGTGGCTGTTCCCAGCCCCTCAGCTGGACCAAAGTCGGGACATCCATCCCTGCCCAACCACACCAGGCCTCCCTCACTGGGGCTGGGGGCACAGGACACCGTTTCAGGAGTATCATATGGGTGTTACTAGAGCACTGCCAGCTTATCACAGACCCAGAGGTTCACAATTAGCCAGTGATGGCTGTGGGTCTCTGGGGGTTTGACTTCTGCAAGAGAAGCTTTTAATTAGCTGGAAGGAGCGTGACAGCCACAGCAACAGATGAGCAGGCACTTCTCCGTCTGTATGTCCGCAGACGCTCAAGGTGAGAGCATATGCTCCAGCAAAGCCTGCCGATGGCTATACATCAGAAATTGTTCCTGCTAGGCCCGTTTCAGTCTGCAACATATGGTGGTCTTGCAAAAGTGTTCCTAAGCAGGGGATCATTAAATAACGTGCTTCGTGATCGCAATAGTTAAGGTTGACTTTGGCTTTCGTACTCAAGGGAGTTCTCATCTCCCTCCTTGTAGGTTTGGGTTTGCTCTATCAGACTGAAGGAAGACTTGCAGTAACTGGCTTTTTTGGACCATTTTAAGACCTGGAGCGGAGTGTTGGCTCGGCAGGCATGCCCTGCTGAGAGAGCACCAAAGCTATGCAGGGCTCCCAGGTGCAGCTGCTTTTGCAGTAGAACTCAGTTTTGCTTGGGTTTCTTTTTTAATGCAGAATTTCGCCCCCCCCCCCGCTTTTTGTTGTGTTTTATGAAATCTCTCTGAGAGAGGCTTAAAATCAAATTTGGCTGGTGGCAGATAGTAATTAAGTTCCAGATGACGCAGATGATAACTTTCCCTTGCAATATGGAGCAAATGCCAATAATAAATGCAGCTAGTTTCTAGCTCCAGATGCATCAGATTGTTTCGTTAGCTGACTTGCTCATCAAGGCGAGAGAGCTGAAATAGCGAGAAGCCTGTTTCAGAAAGGGATCTGTGGCCCGATGACTATTTTAGGCACGCAGTTTGGAATTGTTTAAAATGCATATTGTCTGTGTACATTTCAATAAGGCAAATGCCAAGTACGGATGCCGTAGGGCTCCTTGTATGTCAGATGATTAAGTCTTCAAGACTCGCAGCCATAGGGTCATTATCGATGGTACTTCCAGGTCATTGTGTGCACAGCAAAGTTAGAGGCAATGGTTGACCTTTTGACAGCACTGCAGGGTAACAGAGCTTCGTAAGACATAAATAACCATTTCTAATTTGTTTTTGTGAGGGATATTTATTTAAAAATGCAAATATATTATAACATATGTGACTTAAGGATATTCAGATGGGAAAGCAGAATGCATTTCCTCCCATTCTTTTTCCCCAGTGAATTTCCAAATGAAATGCTTAATGGGGAAAAGGGAAGAGATGGAATAAATAATAATAATAATAATAATAATAATAATAATAATGATGATGATGATGAAGATCACTTACCTTGTTCTCTTTATGATCATCTAGTATCTTTTTGTCAATGACATGCTCTATGCAAAGAGTCTTCTTGTGGCTGAATTAAGTTTGTGATATTAACAAAAAACATGCAATAAACTGCTTGTCAGCTTTGTTTCTTTTCATGCCTAATGTCTAGCATAAAGATAATGCATATATGACCTTATTTTAAACATAACATACTGTAGTGCACAGAAAATCGGGAAGCTTTCAAGAGTCTTCTTTCTTTCGTCTTCAATAAATTGTAAAACCAGACCTTTTAAAATCCTGCCTATTGCACTTTGTGGTGACCTGACTTAAATGCAGAAGCCATTGGTTGACTTTATTTTTATCCTTGCAGGAAGAATAGTTGTTTATAAAACTCAACAAGCATAAAACAAGATGCTTCGGGATTATAAATAGCATTTGAAAAGGTTTTGAGATTACACACTATTGCCTGAAATACTACAGGGCAAAATTCTTCATTTTTATTCAGGTAAATGAGGAGTTTTGATCAAGGAAGGACAGTCAGTGCTTCAGGATGTGGCCAATAATAACTCAATAAATCAGCAATTACATGATCTGATGGCGTTCAGCTTCCTTTCAACACATAATCAGTAAGCCCTTAATTGTTAGAAGTTGTATAATTACAGCACTGCCACGCAGGGGCTGTGCATTCTGTAATACCATAATTTCCTGTATTTGCAGTGGCGGGGCCTTTCATCAGAAGCAAGCCAGCAAACTGCAGCTCATCAAACTAGCTATGATGTTAATGCATATTTCGTAGGTGTCTGACAAGTCATTTAAAGCAAAGTCTAGAGTCCTTAATGCACTAAGCAGGCAAAATAGAAAGTATAGCTATTTACGCATACATTTATATAGATATTTAGAAAACCGATCCTGAAGCCGTGAGAAGTAAATGCACATACGAGCATGAAGGGATCAGATGAATTAATGTCACAAAACAACAGGGCGATCGCAGGCAAAACAATCCCGTTAGCACAGCAGCTGCGTGTAGCTGTCAATGTGCAGCTTTACGTACCACCCTCAAACTCAGCTGGAGAATTTGCATCCTCATGGCCACATAAATGGGGTTTTTGCTGTGATTTGGACAGGCCAGGGTTTCACCTCCACTAAGTGAATAGTTTGTGTGCTGGTGCCGTGGTGGGATGACTATGTGGTCACTGTCGGATGAGCAACAGGGCTCAACTGAAAGAAGAAAACACGTATGGCAGGACCTTCTGCTGGGTCTGCTGCTCTTGCAGAGGATGTGGCTTCCCTCCAGGTTTGTAAAGAATAGACTGCTGAAGAAGTTTGGGAAGGGGAGATCTGTCTCCATACACCACGTACCAATGGGTTGGCTGTGGTTGTATAAGATTTTTTTTATGCAGCAGATGGTGTGCTATTTCAGAATATGTGTTCTTATTTCTGGTCCATTTTCCTCTGTGGCTCTTGGCGATATTTTTACATATTCATCAGAGCAGTCAAAGCTCGCTTGTTTCTGACACTTGTCTTACGTTGTGAGCACGTATCACTGTTGTGTTGTATTGCGTGCGCGCTGATGATGAGCAGGAGAGAAGGGAGAGGTGTTCCTACTGCAACGTCTTTTCAGTTGCATGAGGTCATGTCCAAGAAAGCCTGCTGCCAGGAGGGAGCAGGCTGTGTGGTTCTGCCAGCCTCTTCAGAAGTGTTCCAGCTCAGACTTCAGTGGTGCATGTTGTACCGGGAGTGCTAGGCACAGCAAGGCACCGCACACACAGCAGAGTTATGAAGATTAATCCACCTTGCCAGCGTGCCATCACGGCCATGTTTGTTAGAGGACAATACCAGCAATGTGTGCAGTATGAAGATGACCTGGCACAGGAGAAGGTGAGACCAAACCAGAACCCTGCTCCAGGTCACCGTCTGCTGCTGTGGAAAACCTGCTAGCTGGCAGCAGCAGTGCCAGGAAGAGTTATACCACCATCAGGAATCAAGCTCTGGTGAAAACAGAGTGTGCCCAGCTGTCCTTGTCGGAAGCCAGTCCTGCAGAAATCAGAAGTGCAAAAACGTCGCCCATGTCCGAGTAGTGGGGTGGGCCCTTTCTCGCAGACCTTGGGAGGGTTTGGGAACAGGATGGGCGGGAGGCAACTTCTCCTGTTCTCCACCTGGCGCAGTCCAGGAAACCTCAGGTGTCCACAGAAAGTGGCGTGCAGTGGTTCTGCAAGTACTGCAAATAGCAGCTTGGTTCTTAAACGTGAACAGACTCTGGAAGCCTCCAGGAAGGATTTCAGATGGCTGTGAAGACTAATGCACCTAGGAGAGCATCTCCACAGGTGAGACAGATGGGGAGCAACCATCCTAGAGAAAGCATGGAAAGTGCTTAGGATGGCTGAGGGTAATTTTGTGATCACACGGTTTAATCCAATGGTTAATGGATTAGGAGCTGAGAGGTTCACAACTGTGAGAGTACTTGGGCAGTGTGAGTGTGAAGGGTCCCCAGGTCCTTCCTGAGGAGACACGTGGGCGCTTGTTTGTACGTGTTTACTGCTGGTTTCAGAGTGCTACTCCTCAGCTCTGCCCTTCTAAAATGAGAAGAAACATAGATCAGATTTGTTTCTTCATCCAGCCCTGGGTGAAGGGTGTCCCCACCCTGGAAAGTGCTTGACTCCTTCTGGCCATGGGGCTCAATGTCAAAGGGAGGAAGAGCCAGGCTGGCTGAAATGGTCTGCCTCGGCCTCTGAGTGGACACCAGCTACTCCCCAGCCAAGCTGGAAAAGGTGAAGGCTGTGATGAACGTGCCTGCTGCGATGACCAGGAAAGGTCTCTTCTCTTAATGTGATAATGTCTCTTCTTCCAGTGCGATGGCCGCTACGTCCCTCAGCACCCCACGCTCATGCAGAGTGATGACAAGGGGGACAGCGGATAGGAGCGAGGTGCTGCTGTTCCAAGAAGAAGCCGATGCGCCGTTGAAAAGGAGCATCTGCCATTTTGTGGACACTTAGGAAATTGCTGTGACATTTGGGTGACATTTTACTTTGTGCTCTGACCAATTGCCTCTTACCTGGTAGCATCAAACAGTGAGGCTGCTGCCAAGCCGTTAGGAAGGAGCCCGGAGAAGAGGCGATTCCCCCTGGGGAGGACGCACGCGGGGCGGTACGTGCCCTGCGCCCGTGGGGATCACGCCAGGCACCCACGGGGCTCAGCGGGGAGGTGGGGTGCAGCTTCGTGCTTCGCTCCTGCTGCCTCCGGGAGCGCGTCTGTGGATGCACAAAGGCAAGGAGCGCGGGCACCGGCGCTGGCCGAGGCGGTGACCTGGCACCAGCGTGCCCCCGAGGAGCAGCATTTTCCCTGCCCGGAGGGTTGCGGCCGGGGCACACGTGGCTCGCGGGAGGGCTGAGCCTGAGCTTGGCTGAGCAGATGGCCCAGGGAAGAGACATTAATTAAGAGCAGGGCTCTGCTGCATGCAGGAGCCTGCTATTTGTGCTCATGAGGAGGATTTGCAGAACTGCAAAAGCTGGAGGGGCCTTCCTTGCCTGCCAAATAGCAGTGAAAGCAGACTAGGAGGCGTGCAGCCTGGATCTCGGCTGTTTCCAAATACGAGTTATTCTCCACAAGAAAAATGTCACTGTGGCTGAGCAGCTCTTTCCCCGAGCCCACTGCTTGCTGTGTCTGTGCAGGGTCCCTAAGAGGCCAGGGGCAGAGAACAGCGGTGTCCATGGAGAGGACACCAGGAGTCACCAGCTGAGGTCTGGGGCTCCCCACACCCGGAGGCAGCGCCGGGATGGGGCTGGAGGCTGGTGCAGTGGCATCCTGCACCCCAGCACATGAGGCCCCCAGGACCCATCGGACGCACCGAGAGTGCTTCAACAGATAGCAGAAAAATGGCACCAGCCAGGGTAAACGTAGGAGAGGCAGCTCTGCTTTCCCTGGGAAGTGGCTGGGGGCTGAAGGCATCGCTGCCAAGCGTTTACTGCTGTCCGCACCCCCCCGGGCTTTCCCTTTCTAAGCAATCACTAATCAATGTCGCAGCCCATGTTACAGACCTTCAGACAACCTGGCAAACACAGCAGGACTCTTCAAATCCCACTCCCTTTCCACCTTGGAGTCTGAACCCACCACTTGGAGAGGGGAGCAACAGTCTGCATCCTGAGCCAGGGCCGTCCCTCGTCTCCCAAAGCCACCTCCTCCCTGCGTCACCCAATAACCCTGCCAGACTCAGTGGAAGCCTTGTTGAACAGCTGTGGATTTGCTTTGGTCTGAAGTCAGAACCAGTCTGAAATCTTTCATGAGCTAGAAAGGAGGTTTAATCACTTGCTTTATTGCACAAGAAAAATCCTGCATTCTGTTAATGTTATGAATTAGCAGAATTAAAAAATAGGGTTGTCTACACATTGCTTGAAAATTGTTTACAGCAAATAATGAACAAAGCAAAGCATATTGCCAGAGGCCTGGTTGTTGAGACACTGTATTGCATTATTAATTAAAATACAAGTCAGCTTTTTCCAGTACTTGTAGCCTGTGGGTATCCAATGTACTCCACATGATTGAATCAGGTAGTGGCAGCACAGGCATTTTTTATTTTGTGCTGGAAGGGATAACAAAAATGTAAAGCTGTTTTCTGCTACTTCATTTGAAAAAAATATTATTTTGGAATGAAGGCATAGCAGCTGCAGCAGCCAGGCAGGAATAACGCGAGGCACACACTTCCACCTCTGCACTAGGATTTAACCACGGGGTCTGCATCCTCAGCACCTCTCCGGCACGGCAGCGCGGGCAGGCACGTCCCCGGCCAAGGCAGCCATTTCCATGGCCGTGGGAGGCTGTGGGCAGCGGTCCCCGTTTTGGGGAAGCGAATTAATCCGAGCAGGAGAGCCGTTTATCCTTACACAGGGATTTCTCCCCTTCTTTCCCTGCAGGGAGGAGCTGGTGAATGGCCAGAAACAAGCATGGTTCTGTCTTTGGTTAGTCACAGGAGCCTGCAAAAAGTTAATCGGATATCAGGGAGCCCCAAAATGTAACCTGTACTTTGTATATGCACTCTGATAGGGACCGTGACTGGTAAGCGAGTGCAATTAAAGGAAACCTGAAAAGCTCGCCCACCCCTCCCTGGGGCCAGCTACAGCCAGAGCCCTTCAGTTTCTTTCTGCAGAAGGCACCGGGGCCACAGACTCGTCAGCCAGCGCTGGCAAGGGGACACTACCCAAAACCACGCAGGGACAAGACACCATATACCAGAAATCCAAGTATATGCAGGACAAAATGAAAACTTGTCAATAAAGACACGGTCAAAACATAACGTGATTTTATCATGATGACAAAGCCATTGCGCGAGGCATCCAGGCCATTTGCAAGCCCCGCTGATGCCATCAGCGGACACTCCGTCCGCTAGCCCAGCGAA